>JARFIZ010000217.1:0-67002 GCA_036325965.1 Sinopyrophorus schimmeli
AGTGTAATCCTATAATATTCACTAATGAAAATGTTGTGAATGCTGTTGCTAGTTCAATACGTAGAGAAATAGCAGTTGGTTTTAAAAGCCCTAACAAAGCCAATATTTATACTCAAATTTTATTTATAAATCTAATGGTCCACGCCTTTAGTGATGTTATACAATGGCCTGATGTATTTGTTAAGGTAATTTCTAATGGTTTTTAAAGTTTTGCATTAATTTCTTATATTTTAAGCTCTATGTACAAGATGCTTTAGGGGATAGAACATGGATTGATAACCCATATTGTAAACCATTTGTTGACAACATAGTTACAGCATTTAATACTAAACAACCACCTAAAGTATTATTAACATCAGAAACTTGGTTGTCTACAGGAAGAGATACATCCAGTCCACTAACTGTTAATTCAGTTGATGATGATGATGGTAAATTGTGTTTAATTAATTTATCTGTTTATTTTTACTATTTCTTTTAGCTTTCAACGAACAGAAAGCTACTGTAGATAATTGGAAAGTAAAAGTATTTTCGAGGTATGCTCAAGTACAAGAATTAGTAGAAAAGATATTTTTGGAAGCAATACAAGAGCAAATAGCCAGACAACAATAGCCAGAAGCAATAACTAAGAATTTTGTAAGATTCTTGAGCACAGCTTGTGGATTAGTAGAAATTCGTATGTTAGCAGTCTCACGTCTAGAAAGTTGGCTACATAATCATAAGTTAATGAAATCAGCACAAGAATTATTAGCATACGTATGCTATAATTATTCAGCAAAGACTCAAAGAGATATCGAAGTAGTAGCCCAATTGAGAAAACTGAGATTAAAAAGCAAACCTTTAATTAATATATTTAACAACTGTTTAAAAGAAATGGTTTTATGTTCTCCCGAGAACTTATACCCTTTATTAAAATACACAATTTACAATGAATTATCAAATGCAAGAAATACTAATAATTTAGTGGTAGTTGGAGCTATGTTTCAAGTAACTCCAGAAGCAAGTTCAGATGCTTTTGCAGATATTTGTTTGGTAAGTCTTCCTTTTGAAGGAAAAAATTAAACTATTAACAAACATTTATTTTAGGAATTATTTTTGAATAAGGATGATTATCTCCGTTCTCTAAGAGTATTATTAAAGGAAATAAATCGAGTATTGAGACACGATTTTAATCTTTTAAGTGTAGTACACGCATTATTACGTGAAAGACCGGAAATAACGAATTTAATCAGAGAATTCATATTTAGAGATCGAATGGGTAATTGTTAACGACAACCACTCGCTTTTGCGGTTAGTTTGCTCGATCTTAGGAGCTATTCGACTAGCGGTTAATGTACTAACTAAAAGTGAAATTTAAGTGAGACAGTGTTGTCAAGTCTCTTTCATACAGCCGAACCCTTGTAATGTCATCCGCGACAATAAAATATATATATCGCGCAAAATTAGAAAGTTACAGCGTTGCCCTGGAGAAAAGCTTAAAGCTGGTGGACTCTTTAAGCAAAGCGAATATATTCAAATATTAGAACTAAGTATCCACACCTTATATATTTTTTACAATACTGTTTTAAATTAGATAATTTAAAGTTTTAATGCCTTAAACTACTAGTATACCTAAGGGGCCGTTCAACAATTACGTAAGCAGATTTTATACAATTATTAACCCACCCATTGCCTGCAAAAGTAATTACGTAAACATTAGTTAGGATTCCGAATATGCGTTTCGTTTTCAAGCATAGACAATGTGTGGGTTGCCGTATGTGTAAAAAGTAAATATCTACTGCTGACGTAATCACATCTAGACCTACTCCCATGTCATCAAAATAAGCAAAACAAAGACCCCCTTTCTAGTGCTTACGTAATACTTGAACGGCCTCTAATTTGCCGAAACAGACATTTAAAAAGAACAAAATAAAATATTATAGATAACCATTTAAGCTTTTAATCAAATAATAAAGCCAGTACAATGTAAAGTCTAATCTGCATATTGAAAATAGGTCAATGTTAAGACTTTTTCAGAAAGTTTTTTAAATGTTAAGATATTTTGTAATTTTTTATTATTAAGATACTTCAGTCCTAAAATTGGACTGATTGAAATAGAACATGGTGCAGATAGTGATGATACATTTGTACTAATGTTTAGGATATTTACATATAGGACATTACGGTTTACCCCAACTTTTTCTCTTATAAAAAAAAATTTAATATTTACTAAGAATTTTAATTATTTTAAACTTTAAAATAATAAGGTTTCCAATACTCCACTGCTTAATGATGTTTTTTTTAAATATTTATCTTAACGCGTTCACGCTAGGTGGTAATCCTTAAAACTTATTTAAATGTTTTAAATTTACTTATATAGGTTAAAATTATACATTATAATTTCATTAAGAAAAGTTAAACAGTATGCTATACAATTGTTTTCGGCCATTTCCCGTGCTCCGATTTAAAAAATGACCTATCTGAGGATTTCAAGTCAGAGGTGGGCCTATCAGACCCTTATTTTAGTTTTTTAAAAAAACGTCCCCTGTAAGCCCTACGGAGGGGCGATTTTTTCACAATCAAATTACTCGAAAACAGTAGCAGCTAGCGTTCTTTAATATTTAAATTCGAATAGAACGCGTTATTTTACGTAGGAAAAGTTAAATTTTGAATGGGGCAGAGCCCCGGGGGCTCCGCAAAAAAATCTGAAAAAACGGCTTTTTTTTGGTGTTTTTTGATTGCTAATATCTCCGAAACTAAAAACGATAGAAATTTGGGGTTTGCGCAGGTAGAAAGAGCGGTCTTTTTAGATGCTAATAGTCATTTTTGAGGATATTAGGGCTGCGTAGGGCTCCGGCTCGATTTTTTTACCAACACCTTTTAAAGCGATCATTTTTACGCTACGAAAGACATCATCTTAATTCACCAAATACAACATTTCTAATTCTTCCTATCGTCATATCTAAGACTTGGAATTTTTAAAAGGGGTTAAATTTATATTGGATAGAAAGCCCAAAGAAGAGCGCCTCTTACTGTTAGTTTAAAAAAAAATTCTTTAGACGTTTGGCCCCCAGGACCCCGTAAATAATTAAGCGGAATTTCTGAAATAGGGGTATGTTTGATGCAGCATACCGGCTTAGGGGTTGAAGATAGACCCCAACATAAAGCGAACAAAAGTGTCATGAGATCTTCCAGATTCATGTAAAAAAAAGTTTTTGTAAATCGGTTAAGGGGTTCTCGAGATATTAGATTAATAAGAAAAAATTAACGGCTCGCGCACGAGTTTTGAAAATTTGACGTTTCATCTGACAGAAGGAAATTTATTATAATTAATCATTTTGATGTACCTTTGATTGCTAATATTTTCGAAACTAATAACAATAGAGAGGTGGGGTTTGCGCAGATAGAAAGAGCGGTCTTTTGAGATGCTAAGAATCGCCTTTGAGCGCTGCGTAGGCCTCCGGTGCCAGAAATATTCCGACACCTTTAAAGGCGACCGTTGTTACGTTACGAAATAACCTTGGGAGGACTCCACGAAATGCAATACATTGAATTAACTCTTCCCATCTTCGTTTTTAAGATTTGGCATTTGTAAAAGAGATTAAATATATATTTGCTGGAAAGGCCGAAGAAGAGTGCTTCTTACTGTTCATTTTACAAAAATTTTCCTTTAGAAGTTCAGCCCTCAGGGCCTCCTAAAAAAATTGGGTGGAATTCCTAACGTAGAGGTATGTTTAATGCGGCATACAAGTTTGGGGGGTTAAAGATACACCCCAACATAAATTAGTAAATTAGTTTTAACAAATTTGATTATAAAATGCATAAAATGGATTAATTATTAATTTTTGCAGTTTCGTACATATTTATTTAAATTAGCGTCTTCGATCACCTACTTGGAATTTTAAAACGTCGATTTACATTTTTTACTATTACTACAAACAATTATTTATTCCTTTTAAATTATGTATTGAAAATACTCTCCAATAATGAGTAACAAGAGGTTTTCTTCTTGGACAGACGTTTTTCTTAATGAAGGTATTGTTTCTTCCCGTCTTTAACCTTTAAGAAACAAAAAATGTTGAAATTGAATTCAAAGCATTATGGGTTGGAAATATGAAATTTTGAAAGGCGCAAAACACCGGGAGCTTTGCAAAAATCTTAAAAGGCGGGCTTTTTTCGGTAATTTTTGATTGCTAATATTTCCGAAATTAAGAGATTAACGGACACATTTGCGTAAACAGAGTGGCTTTTGAAACCTTAAAACTCGTATGCAAGGAAGCCAAGGCGACCAATTCTGTAACACTTTTAAAAACGAACTTTTTACGCTACGAAATACAATATTTTATTTAGCGAAATACAACATTTTTAATGGTTCTCATGTCTTATCTCAGACATACTCAATTTTATTTTTTATAGTAGTACAAAATAACTGACTAAAGAAACAAACAACACTTCCACATAACAAAATTAACAACTAATTTTAGAGAGGTATTTATATAAACTAACCCATCGAAAAACAAACTGTACTAAGATCACAAACTAAATTTCTTTCTTTTTAAACGCTCAAATTAAGGGACGTTCGAGAAGCTGATATTTACAATGTAGGGTCGGCTAAAATCTCCCAATTCGTAACGCTCATCGGCTGGTCATCGAAACCAGTTTAGAAAAAAGTATTTTAGAGGTAATAATAAACAAAAATGTATATGCTGTATTTGCAGCTGATTACGGCTATCTACTATCCAAGTAAAAAGTATTGTCACCTCACTTTGAAGGCTCAGATTTTGAAAAACACTCAATGTATTTTAATCAAACTAAAATCGGATTATAGTCAAAATATTTCTGTACGCCCATGAATAATGTTATAATTTTTTAACAAGGGGGTAATTCGTTACCTTAATTTTATGTTCAAAAAACTGTGTTATTACTTATATTTTAAAAATGCTTACCTTTGTTCATTTTAATTAATTATTTTTTTATATATGTATATGATAGATATATTCTTTTAATTAAAAAATTATGTTATTGCGTTAATTGAAAAAGAATTATAAAATTGGTTTTATTCTATTTCAATTTCTTCATTTGATAAAATATTTTGGAAAAGTTAATTGGATATTGAGAGATAAAACCCAATAAATTGTTCCGTAGTATTATTAATAAAATAATATTAATTAGAATTTTAAAAATTAAAATTATGTTACGAGACGCGTAAGTGAAGCGAATGCAACAAAATCGCAATGCGATTTTGCCTAGAAGTAGCCGCGAAGCGGCAAACAAGTTTACATTAAATGACAATAAATTGGTACTAACAAAATGCAGCAAAATCGCGAAACGATTTTGCCCAAAAGTTAGCCGCGGAGCGGCAAACAAGTCACATTGGATAACAATTAATCGATGCTAACAATAATGCAGCAAAATCGCAAAGCGATTTTGCTTAGTACTCGGACCTTAAGAAAAATCAAAATGTCAAGAAATACTGACAAATTTTGAATTTTACTATAAGCCGAAGGTCTTAAACGCGATAGCGTTTATCAAAAAAATACCGACAAATTTTGAATTTTTCTAGGAGCCGAAGGCCTTAAACGCGATAGCGTTTAGCAAAATCGCGAATGCGATTTTGCCTAGAAGTTAGCCGCGAAGCGGCAAACTTCTAGTTTTTTATTTATAAATGAAGAGAATAAAAATGAAAAGTATGTCTTAAGTGCCCCCTTTTGAGTCACAAACGAAACATAATTGCTGGCAACGTTGCACAGCTGATTTCGGAAATCGCAATAGAAAATGGCGTAAATAAACTTCCAATCTTCAAATTTTAAAGTGAAATATTTTCAAAGGGGCAAAAATTCTCAAAAAAAGAAAGTGAGTGTCGTACTCCACATTCGTGCAGTTTTATATTCATACCAAATAGAAAAAGATTCGCGAGCGAGTGTATGTCGTTAACATTTACCTTCTGCAGTAAGAGTATTTAGACCAAGCCAAGCGGATTTTGTTCATATTTTACATAAAGTTGTTTTTCTCGCACAAGCAGAGGAATACTACAAAGTGGACTCCTGGCCAGGGGAGAACGAATGTTTAGCTACGTTTAGCTAGCGAGGTTCCACTTTTACAAGCAACTCTTTTAAGAATATTGTTGATTGGTTTATCAAAGGAACATCCAATGGGACAAAATGATGTTATAGAAATATTGGATCAATTAGTGAAACGGGCTGCAAATTTAGCACCCGATTGTATGCCTTCTTTGGTTATGGATAAATTGGAAATTGTTGATTTTTTCTTCAACTTATGTAGCTATAATCATCCAGAAAATATTATTCTTCCTGTAGGATATGTTCCTCCCAATTTGGCGATAGCTTCTTTGTATTGGAAGACTTGGTTAATTTTGCTGATCTTAGCAGCACATAATCCTACAACATTTGGTAGCCTAGCTTGGAATAAATATCCTACACTAAGAACTTTAATGGAAATGTGTATAACTAAATAAGATTTATTAATTTGGCTTAATATTAGTGTATAAGATGTTTGTTTTAGTCATTTTTCGTTTCCTCCACCTACAATGTCTGAGAACCCCGATGACTTTTCTTCAAAAGAGCTTCAAATAAATGCTTTAGAAAAACAGAAGATTTTAGAGTTTGAAACACATTTAGCTGCCGCGAGTACTAAGGTAGAAATAACGGAACAAACAAGTTTACTTCTTTCGCAGTTAATGGAACTTAAACCTCAAGGAGATGCTCGCAAACCTCCGCCAGCTATTTTAGATCAATTAAGAGTATTGAACACGACCCATCGTTTAGGTCATTTGTTAGGTCGCTCTCGTAACCCAGATTTTCTTCTCGATATTATGTCCAGACAAGGTGGAACAGCTCACATGCCATGGCTGGCGGAACTAATCCACAGTTCAGAGGGTGCATTTGCACATTTACCAGTTCAATGTTTGTGCGAATATTTACTCTCAACACTTCCAACAGAAAAATTAACAAAACACGGACAACTTTTAACTCATTTAAGAACCGTTGTTAATGGAACGGATCCTCAAAACGCTTATGAAGTGTTGGAATATCTTTTGAGACGCTTAACATCAATTCATGCCGCAAGTAGGATTCATGCAATTAAAGGATTAACTTTAATTCTGTCCGCAAGCGAAGACGTTGAAATAAATAACGTTAATTTGGGGACACAATGGTTGACTCAATTCATTCCATTATTTCCTCATTTAAGCGCAGTTCGTCCGATTTTAGTTCAATTTTTGAGACAAGCTCTATTTGTTGAAACTAATCCCACTCACGTATCTAATTATGTCCGATTTTTATCAACACAAGAATTGGATGAAACAATTTCAGATTTACTCGAATTAGTGCTATACTTGGCATCGATTATCGTCGAAAGGAGTTGTATTACTAGCCATATTTTACCTGGAGAAGACATGCAAACGCTTACATCTTTAAATGCGCTTTTTTGTTTATATTTACAAAGAGCACGTCAGCCAACAGATGAGACTTTTCATTGGTGTGAGAGCCAAGACCAAGTCGTTGTAACTTGGGCTAATGGAGAACAATGCACTTTACAAATATTAATTGTGCATGCTTCTATTATCCTTTTAACATATGGTCCCTTAGAGAATTTCGAATATTTTGATATTCTGATGAACACCTGGTTTCCAGAGAACGAAGAGCATCCCAAGGCTTATCTTGTCGATACTTCAGAAGAAGCTTTGTTAGTTCCAGATTGGCTGAAGTTACGTATGATTAGATCCAACGTTTTTAAGCTGGTAGATGCGGCTGTGGATAAATTAGAAGCTCCACAATTGGTACTATTTATTCAATCGTTTGGAATTCCTGTTGTATCAATCAGTAAATTACTAAATGCTCTTGATAAAGTCACGGTATTGTATCCTAAGCTGGTTGTTGATTCAGTTCTGGATAAAAACTACATGATCCAGCTTGTGGAGGTTCTAAATCGTAGAGGAGCTGTGGGTGGTAAAACTTTTGTAAGAGCTTTGGAACTGCAAGCACTAAATTTACAAGATGATGAAGAAATGGGTGTATTGGATTCTAAAAAGACGTTACCCATAGTCCAGGATGAACCCGATATAAAGATGGATATCGAATCTGGAAATATTCCAGAAATTTTAAACAACATTTTTAATCCGAGTTATGTGGGCAACAGGACCAAGGATTTCCATTATTTAATTAAGGTATGTATTATTTTTTAGTCTTAATTTAATACAAATGAAATCTTATTTTCATAATCATGCATTTTTAGATCATATCGAATAATTCGCAGACTAAGCATTTGGTGTTTCATCATATAAAGACAGCATCCACAGAACTTTTACATAACATCACTCAAGCTACTCAATTTTCAACTAATCTCTGTAAATTACTTTTTGTGAAAAACGAATTAAATGAAATTTCAGTAAGTGCTGCAACTGTTTTGTTATCGAAAATAACAGACACAAGAAATTCTTTATCAGAGATACTAAATCGATTTTTAAAAGAAACTAATGTTAAAGAGGAGATTAAAACAGCACGGCCAAAATACAATAACCTCACTCGAACTCTGCCAAAGATTAAGGATGAAAAAATTACTATAGAAAATGTAGGAGAGAAATTAGGTAAATTGCTAATGAAAGAAGATTTGGAAATAGAGAAGACAGGATTGATTGTAGATTGGTTGTGTTCCATCGAACTTGAAGTTTTAAATCCGAACGAAGGAAATATTCAAGTATGTTTTTCAAATAGTTCCAATCAATTATTTAATAGCTAATTAATTTCAGATGAGTTTGCTCTTTTCAAAACGGAGCTTACCTTTTAGACCTTTGCTCATTTCTTTATTATTGCAAAGAGGTAGTTGGTCAACTTTGTACATCATTGTAATTCATCTCTTAAGCAGCGAAGAACTGGAATATTGTCCTATCTCCGTACTAGATTTCTTGACTGCTTTAACACAAAGCCCTAAATTGTGGCAAAGACGTGACAAAGCAATTCCTAATCATTTCCATTCTGAAGATGTGTTACATTTAACTACAAAACAAGTATGAGATTCTTATTTAACTTTTGTACTATTATTAATTATTTTTGATTTCAGTTATTAATTCTTGTTAAATATATAATTGAAGAAGCTCAGATAAACACTGATTGGGAGAAGAGGATAGAATCACGTTTATCTTTATTATTAAAAAGTATAGGCTCTTCGTCAAAACCTTTAATAGAATTGTTATTGAATAAATCACAAAGTGATGCCAAATCTAAGGAACTCCTTTTGATGGTTTATATGTCACTACCCTCTGTTGGTAGATATTTATTAAATTTCAATAAACAACAATTTGCAAGGAGTGTATATTCGAAGAATTCATCAAGTGTGGTTGACGTTATTTCCCATACTCTTTTGAGTGCCCTGGGGACGACATCAAGAAGTAAAGATTGGCCACGAAAAAGTCAAGATTTTGATTTATGTGCTAGAAAATTAGCAGCTACTCATCCTGAGTTGGTATTAAGACAGTTACCAATGCTTGCTGGCTGCTTAAGAGGAAGAGCACAATACGGATTTCCCGTTTTGAAGAGCAGAGGACATTTACTTCTTTTTGGACAAGTTTTAGGAATACTCGAGTTATTACAACCCATTATCTTTGAACAGAGAGAGTCTTTGTGTTCGATTTTGGATTCTTTCTTTTTATTGATACAATACCATGGTCATACGAAGGACTTAACTTTTATTTTAAATCGACTTGTTACTTTCTTACAGAACTGGATGACCAAAGACGTGAAATCCGTACTAAAATATTTACAACAATACGGACAGTTATTAAAGTAAGTTATTGATCCAAGTATTGCTAATTTATTAATTATTGTTTTTGACAGTGAGCTCCAGTTGTCTCAACCGAGCGTTCGCCCTCTGCTATCGAGCGTATCATTGCCCATGCAAGATCAGAACGCACCTAGCGAACTTTTAGTGGGCACAGCCACACCTGCAACCTTTGCCACAGCAATGGCCGACAAGTTTAGCATCTATTCAGTCGGCAGATGTTCTACCGGGTCTTCAAGAACTCGACCATCTTACGAGTAAAAAGCCACACTTGTTGCAAAATGTTGAACAGCACTTATATAATTGTTTAGATTCTTCTAATAGTAATATTCGATCATTGGCATTGCTGTTAGTAATACGTTTGTTAAGATTCAATCCAATGGAAAGCAGTGAAGCGCTACCTGCTATTCTCAAGTGTTTGAGTGATACAAATCCTGACGTAGTTGAAAGTATTTTGGAAAGACTGCCCGAGCTTGTTGCAAGCATGCAAGAACATTCAAAGATCCTCTTAAATCGTGCATTCCAATTGGGGGTGGCATCTAATTTAAATGCTAATTCAAGCATTGCGAAAACTATTTCTTTGTTAAGTTTACAGTTTGGCTGTTAGTTTTAAAATGTAAAGTATGAATAATCTTTTTTTAATAAATTTAAATATAAGTATTGGAATTTGAACTGATTTATAAGTTGGTTTGACTTTTCATAAAACTTTATTAATGGTATTTTTTTCAGTGTACTTATGCTAATATAAAAGAAAACAAATGTTAGAAATGCACATTTAAACAAGATCCTTAATGAACTATTTACAATAAAACAAAACTTGTTTATGCGATTACAGTATCGGTATCACTTTGAGGCAACGAATAGGGTTTTTGTTTACGCTGGCGTCTACGTTCACGTCTTTCACCCATAACTAAACGCAGATGCTCCAGCTTGCCACGAGTACGTAAATTTTGGTCTTCACTTATGGAAGAAGGGGTTGGTTCATCAAGCTGTGGTGGTATTGTTGCGGTCTGTTCTTCTCCTTGCCTGGAGACTCGCCTTAATTCAGGGTCTGAACACAAGAGATCATTTAATATGTGAACTATTGTTGCGACGTCTCTACGTGGGCGTCCTTTAGGGTCTTGCAGTGCCGGATTTAATGCACCACTAAACGTACCAGAATAAACGCTACCGCGACGGCCTAACACGTTTTAATTTGTATTAATAAAAAAAAAGAATTAATGTGAGCGAGACTTACTTGTACCTTCTCCTCTTCCTGAAAACACGTCTGCAGATAAACGACGAAGAGTGTGTTGGAGATTCCGAGATGCTTGTGTGAGGCTTGGTGGTCGTGCTGGGGGTGTGGGGTTTGAGGTAGGGGGAGGTTTGGCTCCAGATACTGTGCTAAGTTGGAGTTGAATTAACATCATATGGTCTCCTAGACGCATGCTTAAATTCAGGGGCGCTTTACCACAGAGGAACTCATAGACTTGGGTGTCATTTAAGGATTCCAAAGCTTGCATTATTCCTATTTCTGGTCGTTGTTGCTGTTTTAAGAAGAGATATTAGTATCAAAAATTATGAATGAATATCAAAGAATAGGAAAATTTTACTAGCAAAATATTTAGTAACTCAATGTTTAATAAGGAAGCTCCTGCATATTTTGAATTGTGCCTTCCTTTATGTAACTGTTGTATCTGGTATACTTCTTTCTTGTAACGCTATTATGCTCGTGAATTATTTATTATAAAATATGAAATTATGTTGAACGATTCAAAATTAAAACTTGTTAGTTACGAATAAATAATATCTATATTTTTGTTATATCTTAGTATCTAGATTTCTTATCAGGATATTACAATCTCCCACGCTAAATAAATACACTGTAATCGCTCAAATACGCGGGTGTTTTGCGTACTCGAACGAGCCGACTGGGTTGCTCTTTGGAAGCAGGAGATGTAATGTTTGTTGGCACTGGCACTTCAACAAAATCTTCCAAATTAGCTCTTGTGTGAGCTGACATATTTGGGTTTGACTCTTGTTGGTCGATGCCTTCGAAAGTAACAGTCTTTTGGTTTTGAAGAGGTGTTCTGGTAGGTATTGTAGAGGACGTCTGTTTGGCATTTCTCACACTTGTGGTACGCAGTTGATCTATATGTCGTTTTAATTTATATCCATTATCCAGTTCTATTTGGTAATGTATTTGACCAAACTTTTTAATTATCGTGCCAAATTTCCATAGTATTTTGTTAGGGGTGTAGAATCTTGCTTGTACACGATCTCCCACCTTTAATTGTCTGGCTGGTTGAGTTGGTTTTGCCGACTCCTGGAATTTTGGTGGTTTCAATGCGTCTAGTTGAATTCGAATTTGACGGTTTAAGTATTGTTCAGCTGGAGTTTTTCCATTTTGAAGTGGCGTTGATCGGTATTTAAAAGAATTTCACGTACTTTTGTTTTCATCGGCTTTTGTTCATCCCCCATGGCTTCGAGTCGATTTTTTAGGGTTTGTATGTTCCGCTCCGCCAATCCGTTTGTAGCAGGATGTCCAGGCGCGATAAACTTTTGAAAAATACCGGCTTTCTTGCAATATTCGGTGAACGTATCGCTAGTGAATATCGTTGCATTATCAGATACTATTACATCTGGAAACCCGTTACGCGCAAAAACGTCTTGGAGCATTTCGAGTGTTGAATGTGAAGTTGGTGCTGATGTGCATGAAACAACTTCTGTCCATTTCGATTTTGCATCCATAATAACTAAGAAATAGTGTCCATCCATAGGACCAGCGTAGTCAATGTGTATGCGTTGCCAGTTGTGTTCCGGTTCTGCCCAAGGATGTAAAGGAGCCTTGGCAGGACTATTTTGAGTTGCTGCGCATCCTTGACATGAGCGCACTAATTTTTCAATATCTGAGTCGATAGATTTCCAATAAATGTAACGTCGGGCTAATTGTTTCATTTTTGTCATGCCTATGTGTGTACTGTGTAGTTCTTGAAGAACCGCATTCTGTAAAAATTTGTGGTATTACAACTCTATGTCCTTTGAATATGATTCCGTTATCGAGGGTATAATTAAGACCATTTGAATCATTTAATAACAGGTCGTCAAGAATTTTAGATAGATTTTCGTCCTTTCGTGTTTCGTTTCTAACGGTTTCATGGTTTAAAGTGAGTGTCGAGAGTTGCATGATAGAAGTTTTACAAAGTGAATGTACCTCGTTGTGGATTGCATTTGGTTGAACTGGAATATTGATGGGTGCTCTTGATAGACAATCGGCGTCTAAATTCTCTGTACCTTTCTTGAATATAACTTGATAGTCAAAACCTGATAAAAATGCAGCATATCTCTGCAGGCGTGCTGAAGTCATTCCTGGTAACTTTGCATGTTGATGAAATATGTGTACTAATGGTCTGTTGTCTGTTATTAATTTAAATGATCGACCGAAGAGATACTGGTGAAAATGGTCGACAAAATAAACAATTGCCAATGCTTCTCTGTCGAGTTGAGAGTAGTTCCGTTCTGCGGAAGTAAGGGAACGAGAAGCGAATGCTATTGGTCTTTCTTGTCCATCTACAACGTGGGACAAAATACCTGCGATGCCGACAGGGCTGGGGTCGCATGTTAATTGAACGGGTAAATCTGTGTCGAATGGCATCATAACTCGATCATTGGTTATTTCTTCTTGAAGTTTTTTGAATGCTTTTTCACAATGTTGTGACCATTTAAATTTTGCGTTTTTCTGCAGCAGTTCCCGCAGTGGCGCGGTGATGGTAGATGCGTCTGGAATAAACCTGGAGTAGTAAGTTACCATTCCAAGAAACCTTCGTACTTCGTCGATTGATTTTGGTCTTCGCATGTGTAATATGGCTTCTACTTTTGCAGGCGATTTTGAAATTTTATTATGCTCGATTACGTGACCCAAAAATTCGATGCGTTGAGTAAACAAAATACATTTGCGTCTGTTTAAATGTAGGTCAAAACGTCGAAATCTTTCTCATAGTGTACGAGGAAATCGTCAAAATATTTTTCGACTCCATCAAGTCCACGTATGATTTGATCAAGTATATTGTTGAAGTCAGCTGGGCCATTCTTCACACCAAATGAAAGTCGATTAACTTTGAAAGTTCCACGATGGGTTGAAATTGTTTGAATTTGACTGGATTCTTCGTCTACTTCAATGTGTAAGTATGCTTTATAAAGATCCAAACGACAGAAGTACTGAGAGTTTTTTAAACTATTGAGAATATAGATAATTTTTCGGGCTGGGTAGTGGGCGTCGACTAGCCTCTTGTTAACTCCAATTTTGTAATCCACACATAGTCGTACTCCTCCATCAGATTTGGGAATGACTACAAGAGGTGATCCCCAATCGCTCGATTCTGTTTTGGAGATAATTCCTCTTTTCAAGAGATTCTAATTCTGCTTCGACAACATCTCTTAAGGCAAAAGGTATTTCTCGCTCACGATAAAATACTGGCTTTGCACCTTCACGTAGTTTTAATTTGATTTGGTAATTGGGAACTCGACCAATTTTTCTTCAAAAATGTCTGCAAAATCGTTTAATATTTCTTTTGATTCGGAGTCAATATCCGGTTGATATGTTTTAGCATTAGTTAACAGTTCTTGAATTGAATTAACTTGATTTAACTTGATTCCTAATCGTCGAATCCATGTTCGTCCCAGCAGGGCAGGATAATTTTCTGGAACTATATAAATATCATCTTGAATTGATTTATTTTTGAAAGTTATTTTGACATTAATTTTTCCATCAGGTAAAAATACGTCTTGAGTATAAGATCGAAATCCTGTAGTTGTTGAAATAAGTGGAGTATTTAGCTTCAACATTTTATATTGATCTCTGGGTAAAAATGAATAACCTGATCCGGAATCGATTTCAAATTTAACTGGAATATCTTCTATATAAACGTAAGTATAATAGCGATCAGCATCTTGAGCTGTTGATTGACTCTGGTAGATATCTACAATGTGATACGTACTGTATTGTATCATAGATTCTTCTTCACTGACGTGATTAGTATTTGAACTTGATGTCGATTTTGATTCATTTCCCAAAAGTGTTCGGATACATACTTTTGTTAAATGTCCTGTTTTTACAACTTGTACAATGCAGATTTGATTGATTGCATCGACAATCCTTAGAGGTGTGATTGTTTTACCACATCTCAAGCATAATCCTTGGATGCCAAGTTTGGCATAATCAATTCAATTTTATTTCCACGAGACTGTGATCTGTGTTTGTTTTGTAACTGTTGAGATTGATTTTGATTCTTGATCTGGTTATCATTTTTATTTGTAATTCTGTTGATAGCGGTTGAAAGATAGGATTAATTTGTTGAAACTTTTTGGCTCAATTCTTGTGAGTCTATTTTCGAAGATTCGAGCGCAATGGCTTCTGCAGCTATTTCATTGAATAATTTGGACTTTGATTGCAGCAGTTTTTCACGAATGTTATTGTCTCTAAACTCCCGGATAAATTGGGCGCGTAGAAAAGTATCTGCGATTGATATATTACAGGAGCATGGTGATGTAAATTCGCAATCCCCCATTCCTGTTTTCAAAGCAGCAACAAACTCTGGAATTGATTGATTTTCTGTTTGATATTTCGATAAAAATTGATGTTGGGCAACCAATACATTTTTCTTAGGAGAAAGGTGTTGTTCTAGTAAGTTTATTAATTCTTCATACGTTAGATCTTTCGGTTCCTTCGGTGCAGCAATTATATCAAAATTCTTTGTGCCTATTGAATTTAGAAGTAACTTAGTACAATATCCTTTATTTGCAGAAATGTTTTTCATTTCTGTATAATTTTCAAAGCGTTGTTTGTACATTCGAAAAGATTCTTTTTTGTTGTCGAAATTGTCAAAATTAGGAAGAATTGCCGTATTTATTATTTGGTGTCCTTGTTGTTGCGCTATTGTGTCCACTCGAGTCACCAATGCGTCGATGAGAGCCTTTTGAGATTTCATAAATTTTGAAAATTGTTCTGGGTCCATTGTAGATTCTAACACTTTTAATCCTCGTCGCCAATTTGTTGTATCTGGTATACTTCTTTCTTGTAAATTATACGCTATTATGCTCGTGAATTATTTATTATAAAATATGAAATTATGTTGAACGATTCAAAATTAAAACTTGTTAGTTACGAATAAATAATATCTATCTTTTTGTTATCTCTTAGTATCTAGATTTCTTATCAGGATATTACAGTAACCAAATCGCATATAAATAAGATCATTAATATTAATTATGTTTATGTCAAACTAAGTAGGTGCTATAATGACAAATTCTTAGATGATAATCTGAAAACACCTTTGAAAATGTTTTGTGAATGATTTTTGTTTAAGATATTCAGAAATCTTTTAGAATAACCCATGAGTTATGCATAAAATCATACATTTAATGGCAACATGTGGCATATCAAATAGCATAACAGTAAATTGGTCTTTATCAAGCCCAACTTAAAATTGGCCTACTTTCAAGACACTACTGATAAGCTATACTTAAATTTTGCACAATACTGGCTATTTGCAAATATGACTTGGTATTTGTAGATTGACTTAATCATTTCCTTTGTGTAGCTAACAAACTACTAATTCTAAATATACAGCTAGATTTTATAGAAAAGTTACTAAAGATACAGTAACATACAACCAGTCCTGTTTCAACATTGGGCAATAATGTAACTTTTGATCCATCTGTAACTCCATGCTGCAGTAAATTTCCTTCTTGAAGTTGCCTGAAAAAAATAAAAAAATCAACACTCACACAGAGCAGAGAAAAACCAATGCACCCACTTATCACGAAACAACAAACATATTCGATCCCCAGGCACTTTGAGCCTTTTTGATATAAGTTTTTTAAGATTATCAACTGTGATGTCTGGGTCTACAGTTAGGTGGAAATCTCCACCTGTAGTAGGGCTTATGTGGATGGAAATTTGTGAATGTGGGCCACACCCCTGAGAAATGGGGCTAAAGTTAGATTCAGCACTATCTTCCATTATTGCACAGCCTTTTTACACTATTAACAGTCTATTTAGAGGTCACTTAATTATTCCTATAATCCTTTTAGCACTTAAACCTATCCTAGACACCATTTCCAAACTCACGACCGAACAAAAAAATAATAATCTTACGGTACTGTGAGCTCTGGATTGTGACAGGTCATTATTGGCAATTCACCCAGAGATGGCACCACCATTTACTTTTTTATTAGAGCCGATGTCCTTTGACGCAGAATTGTAAAATTATAATATTCAATCCCTAGACATAGATATTTAAAGATTTTTATAAACAATATACATAATTTGGATTTTTGTTTATAATAAGTTATTAAAATTATTATTATAAATACAACTTAAATTATTTTTTTTTAAAACCGCATATGGCATCCTGCATTTTGCAGACTGCATCATAAATTTTAATTTAAATTTGTATTAAAATTTGTCCATAACTTTAACAAATTTAATTAAAATCGATAGTTATTCAAAAAATAGTAAGTTGTTTTGGATACTCTCTAATGTGAAATATTTGGAGAGTAAGGTCTAATACGTAGCAAAATTGTAAACGATAGCGATAGCAATCAAAGAAAACGAATTTAAGGCTGCGCGCCGACAAACAAAAATTGTAACAAGATCCAGGTGGCGAATACATCGCGATATTGGAATTATTATCAATGTTACGGACCCACACTGAATAAACTACTCACCGCTAGGCGATCGGTGGTTGAAACCACGATTCACGTCTAAAAACCATTTGCTTTGAATACGATATATTTCATATACATTATGGACATGATTTAATTATTTTTATTTGAACTTTATTTTTAAAACAACTTATTAATATACGATACTATGATTATTTTAATTTATTACATTAATCTCATTCCTGACTATTACTACATAAGTGCATCAAACATTTTCTTGTTTTGAAAAAGTGTAATAAAAAATAATTTAGTATAGATTATTTACAAAATCATATTACATAAATATGATTAAAAGACTTTTATTATACTTAAATGGTTTTGCGCTTTTTATTTGAACATTCGCTGCAAACTATGATTTAACGAAATTAACAAAAAAACTTTCGAGACGGTATCGCTGGAAAACGTTTTGCATGTGTTGTTCTCTACTCTTGTGTTGAACGCATATAAATTTTTTTACATTTAGTGTGCTTGGGCGATATTTTTTATATTGCCTTTTATTAAAAGTTCTGTTATTTTATAAGAATAACTCCAGGGGAAGGTCTATGCAAAATAACGATACAACTCGCTTCAAGGTTCTAAACAGACTAACTGTATTTCCTGTTAGAATACACTCTTGGAATACACCAACTTAACAAACATATTTGGGATCATTTTCAATACTCCCACTATCCCAAATACTCCTATGCATTTTACAATCTATTACTATCTAACTCTTACAACTCCAAGCATACTTAGGCCATTACTATGTTTGCCCGTTGCCAAACTCTTAGTTAGAATGTCCGCAGGCATATTTTCTGTCTGTAAATACTCCAGGTTCAGCAGGTCATTCGAAACCGAATCTCGCACAAAATGATGCCTTATATCAATGTGTTTGCTACGCTTATGAAACACTGGATTTTCTGAAAACTTTATTGCGCCCTGGTTATCAATAAATAATTTTATTGATTCCGACCTTCCTAGCAATTCGCAAATTAAATTTTTAAAATAAATCGCCTCTTTTGCAGCTTCTGAAGCTGCCATGTACTCGGCTTCAGTACTTGAAAGTGCTATCGTACACTGTTTTCTTGACTCCCACGAAATAGGGCCATCTGACAAACGAAAACAAAACCCTGTATATGATTTCCTGTCTGTTAAATCACTACCCCAATCAGCATCAACAAACCCCTGAATACTTAAATCATTCGATGTAAATCTAAGGCCATAATTTTTAGTCCCCTGTAGATACCTCAATATACGTTTAGCACATCTCCAGTGTATATCATTATAACAGTTATTAAATTGGCTTAGATAGCTGACTGCATAAGAAATGTCAGGCCTCGTCAAAACTGACAAATACATGAGGCTGCCTATCAGCTGCTGATATGGTACATCCCTCGCAAATCCATTTCCTTTCTCCAACTTAAGACCTGGTTCTATGGGCGTAGTTACTGGTTTACAGTCTAACATGTTAAAGCGCTTGAGCACCTGGTCAATATACTGGCTCTGATCCATTGTAACAACATTATTTGTCTTGTCACAATTAACACTAATGCCCAAACAATGTTTCAACTGACCTAAATCCTTAATCTTAAATTTGGTACTCAACCTGGTTTTAACTAGATTTGCTTCCTGCACATTATTTGAAAAAATGAAAAAATCGTCTACATAAAGTGCAATAATTACTAAAATGTCTTTCTGCGACTTTATGAACAAACACGGCTCTAATTTACATTTAACATACCCTAAATGTGCAAAACACAACTCTACTCTCTTATACCATGTCCTAGACGCTTGCTTGAGACCGTATACAGCTCTATTTAACAACAATACTTTTTTTTTTATTTGACACTTTCATACCTTCTGGTATAGACATAAAAACTTTTTCCTTTAATTTACCATTCAAGAATGCCGTACTTACGTCTAAATGACACGCTTCCAACTTTAACTTTACCGACAATGCTACAAGCAACCTAAGCGTAGAAAACCTAACTACTGGCGAAAATGTTTCAAAGTAGTCAACGCCTGGTTTTTGTGAAAAACCTTTTGCGACAAGCCGCGCTCTGTACCGCACACGGCCGCTAACCTCAAACTTGCGTTTAAAAACCCACTTGCACTTCACCACCGTCGCATGATCTGCGACCTCGACCAACTGCCATGCTTCGTTTTCTTCAAACGCTGCGATCTCCTCCTGCATGGCAAGTTTCCACTTGTCCCCGTCTGCTCTGGAAAGAGCATCATCAACTGTGGTTGGGTCCTCCGGGTTGGCTGCATCATTACAAAGATACAGATGGTATCCTGGGTATTCCTTCGGCCTTCTATCCCTACAAGGTCGCTCAGCTGTCTCAATATTGTCACCTGCATTGCTGTCATCGTTGCTGTTGTCATCTCTGTTGTTAAATTCTTCGCTGTCATCTGCTTCGCTGTCATCTGCGTCGTCTTTTGGGGCCTCAATTTGGATATTCATATCTCCCACTGAATCTGAAGGTATATTAGCCTGAAAAAACTCATTTTCAAATAAGACAACATCACGACTAATTATAACTTTATTGACATCTGGCATATAAACCCGGTAACCTTTAACATTGTCACCGTAGCCAACAAAGAAACCTCTTTTTGATTTTTTGACCCATTTTTTTTGTTTTTCTTTTGCCACATGAACCATGGCTACACTTCCAAAGATTTTAAAGTGACTAACGTCAGGCTTCTTTCTGGTCCACATTTCAAAAGGTGTCTTTTCCCCCAAACCTGACACAGTGCTACGGTTTCGAATGTATATCGCTGTATTTACTGCTTCTGCCCAAAATCTTTTTTCAAGATTTGCTTGGAAAAGCAAACACCTGGCCTTCTCGACTATACTGCGGTTCATTCGCTCGGCTGTACCATTTGGCTCCGGTGTGTAAGCAGTTGTCCTTTGGTGAACTATGCCAAAAGTCTTAAGGTAATCTGATAGATTTTTATTGACAAACTCACAACCATTATCACTGCGAAAGATCTTAATTTTTCTGTTGCATTGATTTTCTGCAAAGCTTTTAAAAGTTTTAAAAGATTGAAAAACTTCGTCTTTTGACTTTAAAAAATACACAAATGACATTTTTGTGTAATCATCCACAAGCAACAAAAAATAACGTGCACCACCAATCGACAGATTTTCCATGGGTCCGCAAACATCACCATGCACAATTTCCAATGCATTTGTTGCCCGTGTGCCTTTCGTTTTAAATGGCAACCTGGTTTGTTTGCCCTCACAGCACACACTGCAGTTTTTAAGTCCAAAACTGCTATCTTCTTTGCACTTAATACCAACCACTGCACCGCCTTTCATTTTCTGAAAGTCATTACTGTTTATGTGTCCAAGTCTGTAATGCCAAATAACCGAACTGACAGTTAATGAACATGTCTCTTTTGGCTTACCGCACACGCGAACTTTATAGACACCGTTCACGCGATCTGCTACTGCAATAACCTGGTGCTGCTGGTTTAAGATCTCGCAGATATCCTTTTTGAACTTCACTTCATTGCCATTGTGTACCAATGCCGATACCGACAACAAATTAGTGCTGATTTCAGGGATGAAAAGAGCCTTTCTAATTAGTACGTCAAACGTCTGACTGCCAACAACTGTTAATATTTCTGCCGCGCCCGATTGTTTTACATAAACAATGTTTTTATTCGCGACCATAATTTCTTTGCTGCAATCTGTCAAGCTGATAAAAAAATCCCTGTTCACTAGTATGTGCGAACTCGCGCCCGAATCGATATAAAAGTCACTGCGTTTGTAGCTACCCGTACAAAACACTGCACTAAACGCGTTGTCTGTCTTTTTTGACTCACTAGGACACTGGTTGCGATAATGTCCAAACCGATTACACTTGAAGCATTTTATCTTCTTTTTCGTCTTTGACGTTTCGTTTCCATTTTCTGTTTTACCGGCTGCGCCAAAATTTGCGCCTGCGCGATTTTTGTTAAAAAAAGCGCTCCCTGCATTATCTTCCGAACCAAAATCCAGTAATTTCGACTTAATTGCATCCGTTGTAATTTTGATGCCGGAATGTTCGATGGCCATAATCATAGGCATGAACTTCTCGGATAATCCGGCTAGAAGCAGCGATCCTACCCACTCCTCATCAATCTTAAAGCCTGTACCGCGTAGACGCTGACTTGTCTCAACCATCTGATTCACATACGCCGCCATTGATACACATTTTTCAAGGCGAATAGAAATCAAACTGCGAAGCAAACTAATTCTCCTAGAGAAGCCCGAGTCGTCGAACATTTCCTTCAGCTTGTCCCATAACTGCTTGGTTGTCGTCGCATCTCTGATGTGAGAAAACACCGAACTGTCTATTGTCATGATTAATTTTGACATAGTTTTTGCATCTTCTTCTACACTAGCGGTATCTGTACTGTCTACATCTAATGTGATGTACTTTTTAAGGCCTTCCAAGTTTAAGAAATGTTTGGCAGAAAATGCCCAATCCTCATAGTTATCGTGCCCTTTTAGCTTGGGTACGCTAACCAAGTAACTCGCCATCTTGTTGAGTCTGCTTAAGCTTCTTCACACAAAAAACACAAAAAAAAAACTTCACTTAAAACTGCGACACTGTTGAACGATCTAATTTTATAATAGACTGAGTCCTGGGCCCATAACCTATTAAAAGTTCTGTTATTTTATAAGAATAACTCCAGGAGAAGGTCTATGCAAAATAACGATACAACTCGCTTCAAGGTTCTAAACAGACTAACCAGAGAAAAGGTATTGTAGAGAAATGCAATCTCCGTATAAATTGTTGGCAACCCAAACCTCTTGCGGCCAATGGCCGGTACTAAAATTCATATCGGCGAATTTAAAAAAACCGTTAAGCATGAGGATTTTTTCCCGCTTTACTGCCAGTTTTATTCAAGAATTATTAATTTTAAATTAATTAAACGCAATTAGTTTCTTTTTCACATTTATTACTTAATATATCTAATACAAATATCAAATAGCATAGAATACTTCAAAATAAACATACAAATTAACAACAAATATATATCAGTAATCTCATATTTTTAAAATAAAAAAATAACTTATCTTTATACATGCAATGTAAAATAATAGCAAATAGAACTTATTAATTGTAATTCAATATAATTAATAAGTTGGATTTGTTATTCTTATATTAGCAAAAATTCTTAATTTAAGTACAAAAATTAGATCTAAAATCTTATTTTTTACAATAAAAATGAATCAAACATTCAAATTAATGACAAATATGTATGTATATAATAGGTACAAAACTTAAATCAAATAGTACATTCTCAAGTTCAAGAATCTATGTATCCTGCGTTTATTTAATCATTGATTATATAATATATCCTTAGATGATTATGTACCATCTTCATTTTGGCCATACAGTGCAATAATCGATATGCTTATTTACAAAAAGACTTTTAATTTTACTATAATACCACTTATTGCATTCTGGGTACTTACAAAGGTATTTCTTTTTTCCAATTCTTTCCATTTTTTAATCACGATTTATGCAAATGCTTGATAGACCAGAATCTACAAAATGGATCCCTTGCAGCTTTAACTAAAAACAAAACTAATTGATTAAGTGGATTTAATCTGTTTACGTACCTATTCTTAACTTCTAATTTTATTTTGTGCAATCCATGTGCAATCCATTCACTTTAATTAATCAAAAATTGTCACTTTACATTCATTAAAAAAAATGCAATTTTAATGAACTGAACAACGCAAAGCAAATTAATTTTTAGGTTAACAAAACGCTATGTTCAGAGCATTGTGGAATGGTCCTTCCCCTTACCCCTCATTCTACAGAAGTTCCATGGCTACAAATTTCCGTGTTGCTCAATTCTGCATGTAAGTTGCACCCCCCTGAGACTAACTGTATTTCCTGTTAGAATACACTCTTGGAATACACCAACTTAACAAACATATTTGGGATTATTTTCAATACCTTTATTATTAATTGCATTTTTACAAAATGCCAAAAACCCGAGTTTCTTTGAGCAAAAAACGTAAGTTTTCTGTTCATAAAAATTCTTTGATTACAAAAAAATTATCATTAAACTGAATTGCACGAGTGACCCGCGGCCAATGGTTTGTTTGTTTTAAAACAACCGTTTATATATACAGGGTGTCCCAAATTAAGTAGGCTAACATGGTTATCTTTCTTATTAGTGGAGATAGAACTTTGGTTAAATGGGCAACATTTTGTAGTTTTAGGTGCCAATTCAGATTCCGTTAAGAAAATTGTAAAATTCCGAATAGTTGCAAAGTAATCGTAAAAAAACTGTAAATCGTTATTTTCTTTAATGTCAAATAACTATGTAATTATAAAATTTACAAAAAAAAGTTACTAGGTTTCATAAAATTCAGATAGAAATTCAGTCAAAATTAAATTTAAAATGGCGGCTTCCAAGAAATTGATAGCAACTGTCTTATTTTAAATGGATGCCATCTTTACATAGTTAAATAGCATTTTTTTTCAACCATGCATAACAACCCATATTTAAATAAAAAAATTATTAACAATATTAAATTTTTCTGTTTTAAATCAAATAGCCATGAATTATCAAAGAATAATAAAACAACATAAGACAACTCAATGTCATTATATTTATTTTTTGACTGATATATTATGTTTTTTGAATAATAATAATTATTACCTTATAATTAATTCAAAATGGCAAAAATTTTAACTGAGAAGTAATGTTTTGTACCTACATTAAATGTTACAAAAGCTCCTGCGTTGCTGCACAAACATACTTTAACAGTTTTCCAGAAAAACTATATAAAAACTCTATAGGTTTACACCCCGTAATTTTTGTTTAGACTCGTCAAGGATACTTCTTTAACATTTGTTTATATAACAATAAATTATTGTGATTTTATCAATTTATATTGGAAAGTGTTAATGTATATACTAGATTTCACACGCGCAATTTTACACGAATTTTGTCCGCTACGCACATCACTTTAGTGAATTTAGTTACTCGCTTAAAATGTGTTAATATTTAAAAAATAATTTTCAACTCTTCCAACTCAATATTATAATAACGATTTTTAATATTATTTATTTTTACATTTATAATAAGTTAAATGATTTTAATTAAACTTTTGTGCGTAACGTTTCCAATACTAAAATTACTGCAAATTTTAATTATTTATATACTACTCCTGGCCCATAATAGTTGTCATATTTCACTTTTAAATTTTATCCCAAAAATAACATTTTAATTATCCAGCATAAAAAAAATATATGTATTAAGGTGCTTCGTTTTTAAACAATTATTTTTGCGGTCCAGAGACAAAATATTGTTTTAGAACAGAAAAAAAAATTCACCAAACAATCTTTAATTTTAATTCTAAGTGGTCGCTAGTTAATTTTAAATTTTTTCCATGCATTTAACAGGTGAATTTACAGTTTTTTTTAAATATGTATTGTAGCGGGCGTTGTGTTCGTCCGTACAGGTACAGGTGACTCGTAGAACGTTAGGTTTACGAATGAAAGATGAGGTTCCGCGATAGCCTTTTAAACAGTGCGAGAGCGTAGTTTCGTTACGACGTATTGACTGTGCGCCCTCTAGTAGGGGTATCGTGTACTAGGGTGGGGGTGCGTTGTGTGTAGTTTCGTTACGACGTGTTGACTGTGCGCCTCCTAGTAGGGGTGTCGTGTACTAGGGTGGGAGTGCATTGTGCGTAGGGGGATGGTGTAGTAGAGCGCGTGTTACATCTTCCCCCTCTGGATCCTTACGACGTCCCGGCGGAGGATCCAGAACCAATGTTTTTTCGTGGCCGACCGCGTCTCCTGATGCCTTTTACGGGTGGTGTGGCTTCTTGGGGCGGTCCCTGGAACGGTGTTAGAGCTGAGGTATGATATACTCCAACGATTGTGGTTCCGTCTGGTGTGGCAACTTCGTACGTCGTGGGCGACTTCCTCTGTAGGATGACGTAGGGTTTTCATCCCTTTTTGGACGAAGTTTGGTTGTTACCCCCTTTTGACGGCTGCTGAGAGGGTGTAGTTGTACCAAAACTTGGTCACCTGGGTTGTAAGTTGGACCTTGCCTTCTATGCTGGTTGGCATAGGTTTTGTTCTGTCTGCCTGCTTCTCGTTTGTTAACCGGGCTTCTCGGAGCGTGTTGGTTAAGCGTAGCAGGTACGGCGTTATTTTGGGTATAAAATTTTCGGATTGGATGATAGCTTTCTGGTCCCTCGTGACATCATCCGTGGTTCGTAATTCTCTCCCGAATGTGAGGAATGCCGCTGATTGCCCTGTGCTTTGGCACGTTGCGGTATTCATTGCGAATCGTATGGCCGGTAATTTTTTGGCCATGTTCGGTGGGCACCCTTTACTAGGATGGCGAGCCTGGGTTTTAGGTCGCGGTTCTTTCGTTCTACCGGGTTTGCCTGAGGGTGGTAGACTGGCGAAAGTGATTGCTTTATGTCTAGGCATACGCCGATGTGCTGCATGACTGCGCTGACGAATTGGGGCCCGTTGTCGCTGCTAATGCGGCGAGGTGTCCCGTACCTTAGGAAAACCTCGTTGATGAGGGTGGTTCCGCTGGAAATGGCGTCTGCCCGTTGTAAGGCGAACAGCTCGACCCATTTTGAGGTGGTGTCTTCGATGATGAAGATCCATCTTGCCTGGTTGGTTGCTTCGGGTAGTAGTCCGAATAGGTCAATTGCCAGATGCTCGAAACGTTGGGCGGAGATGTGAGTCTGTAGGAGGCTTGCGGGTTTTTGGTTGTCTGCCTTGTACCGTTGGCAGTCTTAGCAATTTCTCACGTAATCTGTGATATATTTTTTCATGCTTGTCCAAAAGTATCTTATGGCAATTCGGTGGTATGTGCGTTCTCCACCGTAGTGTCCAGCTGTGGGTGCGTCGTGATACTCGGCGAGTACCGTAGCCCTTTCGGTCTCTGGAACTACTTGTTGTGCATCCTCGGTGTCGGAGTCCGGAGAGTAGCGGTATAGGATTTCCTGTGACATCAGGTATCCTCTGGATGTCCACTTTGCAAAGTCTTTATTTGCGGGGTTTCGAGTTTCGAAACAGTCTATTATCTTCTTCAACTCTGGGTCCGCGAGTTGGGCCATCCGGACGTTTTCCGGTGGTCTTGCGGGAAGGTCGAAGGATATAGTGCATATGTTGCACCTAGGTTCGTTGTGTAGGTTGCAGAGAGGTCGAGATAGCGTGTCGAGATAGCGTGCACTTCCCTGGCGTATATTTGATATCGATTTGGTACGATTGAATGGCTAGGGCTCAACGGGCTAGTGGTCCGGTTGGGGTCTTCAGACTCATCAGCCAACGAAGAGGCTGGTGATCGGTAGCTATGGTCACCGGGCACCCCTCAATGTAGCCCCGAAAATGGTCCAGGGCCCACACGAAGGCAAGCGCTTCCCGTTCCGTGGTGCTGTAATTGCGTTCGGCCGGGAGCAGCAAGCGGCTGGCGTACTCGACGGGTTTTTCTTCCGGTCCTTCCCCTTGCAGGAGTACAGCTTCAAGGGCGTAACCGCTGACATCGGCCCTGATCATGAAAGGTTGGGTGGTGTCCGCTTGTTGTAGTATGGGGGCGGAGACCAATCGGTCCTTTAGATCCTGGTAGGCGGCGTTGTGTGCGGGAGTCCATTCCCACGAAGCGTTCTTTTTTAGAAGCGCGTTTAGGGGTTTGGTGATTTGCGCAAAGTTAAGTACAAATCGTCGAAACCATGAACAAGTTTGCAGGACTGAGGCTAATTGCTTTGGGTTCCGAGGCGTGGGGCGGCGAGCAATCGCAGCGGTTTTCTCGGGGTCAGCAAGTAGACCTTCTGGGGTGATGCGATGTCCTAGGTATTTGACGTCGGTTACCGCAAATCGGCACTTGGGTCGTTTGACTCGCAGCTTGAAGAGACGAAGTCGACCGAAGAGTAACTCGAGGTCGTGTAAGTGGGATTCCGGGGACGAGGATAGTACTATAATGTCGTCTAGGTACGCGAAGATGTTCACCGTGGGTAGTCCGGCACGTAGACGATTGATTAAACGCTGGAAGGTGGCGGGCGCGTTCTTTAAACCGAACGGCATCCTTTTGAAACGGAATAATCTCTGGGGACATACGAAGGCGGTTTTGTCTTGGTCCTCGGGTCACACCGGGACTTGCCAATAGCCGGCTCGTAGGTCCAAGGTAGACATGATAGAGGCGCGAGCGGTGTGTAGCAAGTCGTCCATCCGGGGTAGCGGGTAATGGTCGCTCTGGGTGACGGCATTCAGTTCGCGGTAATCGACGCAAAGCCGGGTGCTGCCATCGGGTTTTGGTATCAGCACCACGGGTGGGGCCCAGGCGGATTCGCATTCCTCGATGACATCGTTCTCTAACATGTGAGTGATCTCGCTGGCTAGCAGACTCTGTTTAACGGGGAACAACCGGAAGAGGGGTACCGCGATGGGTTGAGCGTTGCCGGTATCTATCTGGTGTTCCGCAAAAGGAGTGAGCTCTCCCCCTGGCTGAAAGATATCCTGGTAGCGTCCTAAGAGGGCTTGTTGCGAGGGTGTCATTGAACTGCCCTCCGGGTCGGCTAATATGGTCAGCACTTCTGTCTCGACCAAAGCGATGTGATACTGCTGCCGGGTCCTTCTCGGCAAATGCGGGAACACTGGTTCCGTGGGTAGAGGTGGGAGGTCGTCGACCGGGGTGTAAAACCGTGATTGGGGGTCGGAAAATACCTCGTACGTGGGTACTGTTTGCGCGGGCTCGTGGTCGCTGTCTGGACCGAACAGGGCCTCGAGGCGTCGTTTCTTCTTTTGTCGCCTGTCTTGGGGCGAAACTCCGGTGTGAGCCTCTCGTAGGAAGGGCCACTGTGTGTTTGGTGTTTCGGCGAAACTCCACGTTCTCTTGGCCGTGTTTATGGCTATCCTCGCGTCTCGCAGAAAGTCCATCTTTAGGAGCGTCTGGTTGCGGGCTTCGGGGAGGATGAGAAACGTGGTGCGAATGGTTTTGCCCTTGAGTTGCACTTGGGCGGTGGTTGTTAGTGTCCATTGTGCTCAGGGTTTTCCGTCAGCCATCAGGAGGTTTACCCATTGGGGCGTGAACCGATGATGCTGGTCTTTATAATTCGGTAAAGGGTTGTCCCGGCGACACTTTATCTTGCCCCCGTATCGAAGTAGGCGTGGTCGGTTTGTCTACCGACGCTGATCGATACGACGGGTCGTTCGACTGCCAAAGGGAGCGAGTTCAGACTTCGCAGGTCCACACTTGGGCTTGCATTGCACTTGTGGCAGTTACTCTTGATCACGCCAGGCTCTCCGCATCCGTAGCAGGAAAATGCCGGTGCTGGGTTGGAACGCGGAGGGTTGCTGGGAGATGATCGGTGTCGCGTGGCGCGTGCCTTCTTCCGGCATTCTTCCTCGTTGTGTCCGGGGTTTTTGCAATAGTTACACCTGGGGCCGCGTTTGTCGTTCTGGGCCTTTGGAGCGTCGCCTATTGGTGGTGCCACGAACTCCTCGTATTTTATGGAGCAGGTCGTGGAAGGTGACCACTTGTGACCGGGGGACTGCTTTCTTTATTCGTAGATGTAGTAGTCCGTACACCATGTCTATCTGCAGTTCCTCATTGGGCTGGGCGCTGTCGGGAATTCCGGCGAGCAGGGCGCGCTTCTCCGCAATGAAGAGCTCAGTGTTCTCTCGTTCCTTCTGCTCGGTGGCAAAAATTTTGTGTAAAATGCTGTGGGTGGGCCTTGTTGATCCGTACCTTTGGCGGATAATTTACTTTGCCTCCTCCCACGTGCTTATTGTTTGTCGTACTCCGTTCCACCATATTGCCGCGGGGCCCTCAAGGAGCAGGGGGTAGCCCCTTCAGTGCGTTGGCGTCCGAAATATTCTCGCACTCTTTATATATCTCGATGGTGTTGAGGAAGGTTTGTACATCTCCGCGTCCTGCGAAGCCAGCCGAACATCTCGTGAAGGATTCCTGTTGTTGAGATATCGGTGGTCGTGCTTGTACGCTCTCCAGGAGTGTGCGCAGCTGGTCCATTGTTATTTGAATCACCCCACTCTGTGTTCCGCTGGCGGCCATGGCTTCGGGTTGCCCTGTGACGTTCATGCTGCGCCTCTGGCTCCTAGTAGTCGGTGGTGACGTCGTGAAGGTGGTGCTGCTGCTTCCTGGTGGATGGCGTGTTTCGGCCACTTGGTTGGGCGCCAATTATGTAGCGGGCGTTGTGTTCGTCCGAAGTCGAGTGAACGGCTTCTGACGGCGGCAGCGCTGGCTACGTGATTCGTACATTCGTTGTCCTTGGTCGCGAAAAGAACCGTTGTTTTGCAAAAGAAACTCAGGTCGACTATTCAAAGGTACAGGTGACTCATAGAACGTTGGGTTTACGAATGAAAGTTGACGTTCCGCGATAGCTTTTTAAACAGTGCGAGAGCGTAGTTTCGTTACGACGTATTGACCATAGATAATGAAGTTAAGATGTTCTAATTGGATAGGGAAACTGGAAACAGCAAACGACGCGACGCGACCGGCAGTGCAGCTGAATTACTCAGTAAAGTTTAACACCAAACAAACAAAATCTTTATTTATGTAGTTTTTTGCACTGCCAAGGGCGTGCAAATTTAAAATTTGTGTTTATTATTGTTTGAGGTTAACAGTAATAACGGTGGTGTTTAAGTGTTAAGTGATTTATTAGGATTAGTAGGTGAAATTTGGTAGACTGGACCCTTAATATAAAGGCACATAATAGGTACAAGCAACCATTAAAATACCAAAATGAATTTTTTAGAAGAAATTAGAATTAGTTTTAAATGTTTAGATCGAGGAAACTTTTGCTAGTTTGACAGAAAGAGGATGATTTTTAGTATATTCATATATTATATACATTTCTTATTATTTAGTTATTTTATTTAGAATGTTCTTAATTATTTAAGTATTTATTTTGTCATTTAATTTAGGTAAATAATTTTTAATGATTCACAAAGTTGAATTTTTTTTTATATATTTACTCATTGTTATAATTTAATTTATTTTTTATGTCTAAAAAATTTATAATTTTTAATCTTTAACCTATTTATTTGATTGTTGTGAATTAAATTGTAAGTTCTAGTTGTAATACATATTAAATTTTTCTAATAATATAGAATTAATAGGGTTATTTTGTAAGCCATTTTTATGTATATTGTTATTAATTACTACCATAAGGTTAGTTTTATTTCAAAATCTTGGTAAATTCTAGTACACAATTGTTTACATTTCGATTTTGGATTCAAACTTTTCTTTTAGGCTTAATGATGACGAAAAAGCATAACAAATGGTTTATAAAATATCCTTGTATGTTAAAAATAATAAGTTTGTTTTATTTACATCTTTTACGTATATGTTTTTCAATGAGAATATCAAATAATAAATTTGAATCTGCCGCTGATTATATGTAGTTCTCTTGAACTGCCAATTGCGGCGTGGTAGTCGAATTTTGTTTCCCTTTTTTTAACGTTGATCTGAACATCTTACTCTGTTTAATCTATGGTATTGACTGTGCGCCCTTTAGTAGGGGTGTCGTATACTAAAGTGGGGATGCGTTGTGTGTAGTTTCGTTACGACGTGTTGACTGTGCGCCCTCTAGTAGGGGTGTCGTGTACTAGGGTGGGAGTGCGTTGTGCGTAGGGGGATGGTGTAGTAGAGCGCGTGTTACAGTATCTGTATCTCTCCTGCATTTTATAGAATTATCTTGTTTGTTCTTCTTTGCGAAAAATTGTAAAGAAAATATATATTTTTAAAAGTGCCCACCGTAGAGTCTAAGCTGTAAAGCAATTAGATTATAAGATAACGCATAAACATTTAACACATTTATGTATTATCGTATTAAAAATTCCATATTAAAGTTTTAAATAACCGTTTATTTATTACCTTTATGTACAACTGTTGACTGAAGACTTTTTTGTAGAAAATTTAATATCTTCTAAAATTGTCATTTATCTTTTTGATAGCCGTTTATGCGAAAATGCAAAAATCGATAAAAATTATCTTTAAGTTTTTTTTGCCGTGAAACCATTTAAGGGGGCGATCCAAAACATTAGCGATTTTAACATGATGCGGTGAAATAATGAATTACTACAGTGCGGTTTAGTGCTAAGTTAAATCGGTCAAGAAATAAGATAAACTTATCTTTTGGTTTCTAGGTGGCTCTCCCGCTTGTCAGAAGTTTTAGACAAACCCAGGGCCTTGAATTTGACTGAATAAATATATTTATTGAAATTGAATTCCATATAATCAAAATTGGTAATTTGATTATTTCGTGGTGCTTTAGGATGATATGTCGTTCTAAGCGGAGACCATGTTTTTAATTTTTTAAATTGATTAAGAATAAAAAAATATTTTTTATATATTAAGAAGTCTGGCTAGTGGCATGGGAACTACTATTCGTAGAGAGAGTCACGATAGTTGTATAGAGATGCAAGATATCGATTTTACGCTGATTTGAAAACCTTCAAAATACATAAGTTGTTCCAGGTCTAGTTTTATCGGTCAAACTCGCATACTTTCGTCTATTTTCGACATTTAGTTTGGTTTAGCATAAAGCTGATTACTTGCAATATTATTTCAAATGTTATATTCAGAGAATTTTCATGCGATTTCGATTGTTAGGTTTGGCAGAAAGCGCAAAGTAAGCGTCGGCGCGCAATTCAAAAACCAGTTTAAATTTAAGAATACATATTTATTATGTTATGAATCTTAATTAATGCGTTTTGTTTTATTAATATTACAAAGTAACATAAATATGTGTATAACATTGTAAAATAATTGTTTTTCTTTAAAATGAAAGGATAATAATTATAGTATTGCAGAAGGGCGCTAATGATTAATTTTCTGGATTTCTTTTTATTTGTTCTGATGATATATTTATTGTTTTTAAATATAGCTCTAATTTTATTTATTATAGATCATAAATAAATGTTGAAAATACTTTGATACTAATGTTTTTTAGTCCAATTATATTTATTAAAAAAAGGTTTTCTATATAAATTTTTAAATTATTTTATATATCGAAATTATTTATAATTGTGGTTAAAAAATAACTAACAAAATTTTAAGGGCAGAAGAGTATTTTGTGGTAAAAATATGAACCGTGATAAGGGAGTAAGAACGAAAAAAGTTAAATTTTGAAAATATCAGATTAAAATAAATACTTATATCGTAAATAAATACTAAACATGCTTATTGTTAGTATTTTCAAATTCTAGAATAATTGGAAATGACCGGGAATGCAAAGTGCATATTTAAATTGCATACCTTCAATAAATATCTTCTCAAAGGGGCATAGTTTTGCAAGGATCGGCAATTTTGGAAGCAAATGATAACGAAATTTATTTTATTTTATTAGGGGCCGTTCATAAAATACGTCACGCTAAAATAAGCTTTTTGACCCCCGCCTCTCCCTATTATCACGCGGTGTCACACTTCCTATGACCCCCCTAGAAATATTTTGTCACAAAAATTAAGACCCCCTGAATATGATAAATTTTAATTGATAGTACACAAATTTTGAGAATTAAAAATATTTATTTAGTTTTTATAATAAAATTTAAATAAATCAATAAATATCTTTTATAACGAAACAATAAATAATATGTATTTACTAAATACGAAATGAATGACTTTCTATTATGATAAAAATTTAAAAAGAAAAATAGTCGAAAGAAATACTAATTTAAAATGTAATGAACGGCGAACGTCACGTTGCCGTAGATCCCCTGTCCCCCCGTGCCACACTCAGCAAGACCCCCCCCCCCCTGTACGCGAACGTATTTTATGAACGACCCCTTATCTATGTATGCTCCCAGAAAATGTTTACCAAAATTGGCATACTTCAATTGCTTGATAGCCATTTAATAAAAATTAATCTCAAAAAAATAAAATCTACGATAATTTCACAAGCTTTGCTGTTTGATTAATAAAAATATCATTATTTTGAAAACCCACGAAAGCTTAGAAGTTGAGCTGTTTTTCGTTTTATTAATTTTTTTGTGCAAAACTCGTTGATTTATCAAAAATCTAAAATTATACAACCACTGCACAACATACTATAACGTTTATCAAAGTCTGTTTGTATACGTGCCTTATTTTTTGAAAGATTGTGATCCCTACCATACCTTTTCAATCTGTATTTTATGAAACCTAGTAACTTTTATATTAAACTTTTTTTATAAATTTTATAATTAGAAAGTTATGTGACATTACAGAAAATAACGATTTTCAGTTTTTTTACGATTACTTCGGAACTATTCGGAATTTTAAAATTTTAATAACGGAATCTGAATCGGCATCTAAAACTGCAAAACAATGCCTGTTTAACCAGACTTGTATCTCTACTAATAAGAAAGATACCCATGTTAGCCTACTTAATTTGGGACCCCCTGTATATGTATACTAACTTTTCAAACATGGAGTACTATGAAAAAAAGTGCTCAAATTTTTATCTGTATTGAAGTTCATCATAAATGAAACCTAAAAATAGAAAATAATTTAGACAAAAACTTACTTCAATGAATTTAATAAAAAAATATTTACCACAGACATTATTATTTTGGTATAAAGGTAAAATAAAGGTAAAATGTAAATGGCACATTGGTCATTTACCTTTTCATGAACTATTTAGGGCTATAATGTGCGAAAACATCGGTCAAAAGCGCCTTCAAACCATAAAGGCAAAGTACGAAGCCGCATTCAACAAAGATTTTACCATTGTAAAAGTTGACCATTGTCAACTCAAACTAGGCAATTTAAACCACCGTATAAAGCGCAAGCGCACACTAAGCTGATTTTAAATTCGCAATTTGATTTATATACAATTGGTCGCACTGATTAATGAATGCATTGATATTATTAAACCATTACGATGTTACGATTTTTATCGATCTGCGTTCAGGTACCTGAAAAAAATCTGGTCCGCGGGGCAACACCGCAAAGAATAGCGCGATTACGCAATCCTTACTAGTCCTAAACGAATTCTTATATAGAAACCAGACAAATGTGTTTGTGATCATTACAGACCCTAAAATAAATCTGAGTGTAATTTTTAATTATTATAGTCTTTTTTTGTCTATCACTGATGTAATAACGCCATCCCAAGGCGCCATCACCCCACAACTTTCAAATACAACTGTTCAACGCTATTACCATCTAACGGACAAGGGTCAAAGTTTTGTTTAGCGAAAACGAAGAACCGCAATAAAACTCTCAACATAACCTTGCCCAGCGAGACCAAAAACAGTGCTTCGCCACTTCAATTACCAAATTGTTATTAATTACTTTTTCATTACAATTTTCTAACAATATATACACAAAAGATGGCTCTACAGCATAGCATATTTCAAATTTGATCAAATTCTTTAGTTTTTGTATAATTACAGCTTGAACTATCGTCTTTTTTGCCCCTTAAAGCATTTTAATTTCAGCAGGTTTGCTATTTTTTTTTAGATTTATATTACATTTTTGGGGAAAATGAAATATGCCATGCTCTAGTCCAATCCTTTATTGGTCTATTTAATTTTTTTTGCAACATTATATATTGTTATTTAGAAATGGTAATTGAAGTAGGAAACGTCTAAATTTTAGTCGATATTAGGCAACCCAGTTCTCTCGGACCGCCCCCTTAAGTGACAGATCCAACTATGGGGCACTTTTAAATATTGCTATTTTTCCTACAATTGTCTATAACGAACACGACAATTACCTAAAATGCAGCAGAGATATAAATAATTGAAAATAAAACTTTAAATTCACATATTAAATAAATGTAAAAATTTTAAAATTAACTAATAACCAATTACAATTAAACATTGAAATTTAGTGAAAATTTATTTTTCTGTTTAGAACAATATTTTCTCAATGAAACGTAAATTTAAAAAAAAATGTTTAAAAACGAAGCACCCTACTATAGATGTTATATGTTTTTGATTAAAATTTTTAGTTTTTTAAGGAATCGCGACCCTAGAAAGATTTTTGAAGATGTAAAGTTGAATTATTTCAGAGCTAGAAATCACCCGTCTTTAAAAAAGTATAATTTTGAATTTTTGATAAATCAATAAGTTTTACACAAAAAAATTAATAAAACGTAAAACAATCCAACTTCTAAGCTTTCGTGCTTTTTTTTAAATAATGATATTTTATTAATCAAACGGCAAAGCTTGTGAAATTATCGTAGATATTATTTTTTTGATATAAATTTTTATTAAATGGCTATCAAGCAATTGAAGTATGCCAATTTTGGTAAACATTTTCTGGGAGCATACATAAATAATAAAATAAAATAAATTTCGTTATCATCTGCTTCCAAAATTGTCGATCCCTGCAAAAATATGCCCCCTTGAGAAGATATTTATTGAAAGTATGCAATTTAAATATGCACTTAAAATTTTGTTAGTTATTTTTTAACCACAATTATATATAATATTTTGATATATCAAATGAATTACAAATTTATATAGAAAAAAAATTTTAATAAAAATTGGACTAAAAAACATTAGTATCAAAGTATTTTCAACATTTATTTATGGTATATAATAAATAAAATTAGAACTATATTTAAAAATAATAAACATATCATGAGAACAAATAAAAAGAAATCCAGAAAATTAATCATTAGCGCCTTTCCGCAATACTATTGTGGGAACCAACGCTATACAGCGTTGGCCCAACAATACTCTCTTGCTGGTGATCTTTTCCTTATTAACCCCATGCCGTTCCGAAATCCTATAATTATACCTTAACTCCAAAAACCAATTCCCTTCTAAGTGCTTTAATCCCTTTTTCATTCTTTCTCTCCTGGGAACGCAGTTTGGCGGTCACCACCTACTGTGGGTGATACCGTTAGGCTGCAAACTCAACCATCCAAGCATGCACATCCTTTTATCCTATCTACAATCACTTTTGTATAAATATCCCGTTTTCTATCCCGAAATCATCACGTCAGTTCACCTCGCGCGCTTGCCGAGTGAACACGTTCGTTCGGCTGTGTAGTGTAGTGCTCTTGTGCTGTGCAGTGTGCCCGTAAGTTCCGCCTACCGCCAACTTGCTTTTCTCAAAGCATCTATCTTTCGCTGGATAATACCTAAGTGATTTCGCATTACTTAAAGGCCCCCTCGCGTCTTCCACCCGAGTTCCCGGCTTCCACTATGGAACCGGGAACCGACCTCGCTAGCCTTACGGCTATAGTCGCCTCTTTTGCCGCTTCCCTTATGGAAATGAGGGAGGATTTAAGATCCCTTTCTGAACAAGTCCGCGTCTACGTGGCTCCAGCCGACGTGACCCCCCCAGCCCGGAACAAACGCCCCGCCCACCGCGACCTCCACGGGGAGGATTCCCTCCGTAATTTTACGAAACCCCTCCAAGTGGACCCAGGTCCACAAGGAAATCCGCGACCGAGGAATCGCGATAACTAAATCAGCCACCTGCAGGGATGGAATCCGCATCCATCCCTCCACCATAGAGGCTTTCCGTTCACTCACGCGGTATCTAAATGTAAACGAGATCGCGTACCACAGCTTCGCACGGTCCGAGCGATGATTCGCAATGTCCCTCAGGACATCGCGACCGACGAGATCTCAGAGGATCTTATTGCCCAGGGTTACCCCGTTATTAAGATAACCCGCATCTTCCGCCGCGCCAACGTCCCTGGGGCGAACGCGTACCCTTCAGCATGGTGCTCGTCGAGCTCGAGAAGTCCGAGCTCAATATCTTCCAACTACGTTCCCTTCTCGGCCTCATAGTCGTAGTGGAAAAACCCAACGCGCCCACCAGAGCCAGTCAGTGTCATAACTGTCAGCGGTTCCACCACTCGCAAAGGAACTGCCACGCGCCCCCCGCTTGCGTCAAATGCGGCAGCGATCATAAATCGTCTGACTGCCCAAAACCGATCACGGTCCCTGCAGTCTGCGCAAACTGCAAGGGCAATCACACCGCGAACTACGCCGGCTGTCGCCAGTTCCCGACGCTGCGTCAAAAAGCCCAAGTCCCACCGCGCTCGTTTACGTCTAAAAAAGTAAGCGAAAGTACCACATTTTCGACCGCAGCCAAACCCACGACCCCAGCTCCCGCCCCCGCCGGTAATGCAAATCTAAACGGCATCGTGCACGCCCTTGTGAACGCCGTTTCAACCGCCCGCTCGGAATCCGACCTCCTTATGAGCGTCCTACAGCTAATCCCCAGCATCTCCGCGTGCCTCCCTGCCCGTAAATGAACACACAACGGACGCAGATCTCCGCACTAAGAACCGCGTTTTTCAACGCCAATGGGCTCGCTACACAGCGCGACGAAATGGAAGAGTTCGTTCTCAAACACGACCTGGACGTCATTCTGGTAAATGAAACCCATCTCCGCGCCCACCATCGCGACCTCCGTATTCGAGGATATGCGCTCCACCGCCGCGACCGCCCACTAAGACCCGGCGGCGGCACCGCTATTTACGTTAAAAGCAGCGTAGCACATTACGCGGCCCCCGACCCGGTGGTCAGCGGGAGCCTGGAGGCGATAGGGGTCGTTTTCCAAACGGCAAGTGGCCCTCTGTGTCTCTACTCCTGCTACCACCCCCCGTCCTTGACCCTCCTGACCGAAAACATCGCGTCCGTCCAAAACGCCGGACCTGCAGTCATCGCAGCAGGCGACTTTAACGCCAAATACCGCGATTGGGGTTGCCGGCAATCCAACCGAAACGGTTGAACGCTGCACGCGGCCGCGGAATCTGGCGGGCTACTAGTACACGCAACCGCCGAACCGACGTACCACAACGGTCGCCACCCTCCGGATATTTTGGATATTGCGGTCTCCAGAAACTGCCCGTTCAGTATGGAGCTCATAAATTGCGACGAGCTGTCATCGGACCACTCGCCAGTTTTTCTGTACCTCGGATCGCAGGAAAACACCCGCGCTTCTACAACCAAACGCGTAACAAATTGGATGTGCTTTACGCACTATCTCGAACAAAATTTCGGCCCGATCCCAAAGATCGAGACGGTACACGACATCGAAAGAGCCGTCGCCGCTCTTAACGATAAAATCTCCAAAGCCGTCAACGCAGCTTCGCGCGAAGTACGCGTGCACCCCTCCAGGGAATGGCTGCCGCCGCACATCGTCGATCTCATACGCGAGAAAAACCGCGCACGAAATCGCAAACGCCGCGCCCCAACACGCGAAAATTGCGTCGCCGCTAACCGGTTAACAACGCAAGTTCGCGTAGCCCTCCGAGATCTGCGAAACGAGAGGTTCAACGACCACCTTGAAGCCCTCCCCGACCAACACTCGGTATGGAAACTCGCAAAAGTCATGCGATCCTTTAGAAAACCCGCTCTTCCCCTACACGGGAGGACAGGCAGGATCTCCTTCACGAACCAGGAGAAGGCAAACGCGTTTGCTGACAGCTTGGAGCTGCAATGCAGCCCCAACGACACGGACGCGGACGTCGACCACTGGTCCCACGTGGAGGACTCCGTCGAAGATTTCGTCTCCGGGCCCCTAAGCCAGTCGGAAATCGAAGCGGAACCAATTGACCCCACGTCGCCGCAGGAGGTCGAAGCCATCATACGGAACCTAAAAACGCGAAAAGCGCCCGGGCAGGACGGAATTTCTAATGTCGCGCTAAGAAGCCTGCCACGCAGACCCATCGTCGCGATGGTAAATATTTTTAACGCTGTCTTTCGATTACGACGTTTCCCGTCTAGCTGGAAGACAGCCAACGTAATATTCATCCCGAAACCAGGAAAGGACCGGAGGTTTCCTCAAAACCACCGGCCCATTAGCCTTCTGTCAACCGTAAGCAAAATTTGCGAACGGCTTATCCAAACTCGTCTCCGGAGATGGGTTAACAAAAAAAGTCTCATCCCCGATGAGCAATTTGGCTTTTGCGAAAAGCATTCTACATCGGAGCAGCTGCTCCGTGTTGTAGAATTCTACTGCCACCGCAACAACTGGAAGCACACCGGTGCTTCCATTTTTCTTGACATCTTGGCCGCGTTCGATAAGGTCTGGCACGAGGGCTTTATCTATAAACTGATAAAACTCAAGATCCCTCTTCCCCTCTGCCAGTTAATAAGCTCCTACCTTACGGACCGCTCCTTCAGAGTCAAGGTAGGAGACTGTTTCTCTCGAGTACAGCATCTTCGTGCAGGAGTGCCGCAGGGTTCCGTACTAGCCCCGCTCCTGTTCAAGCTCTACACGTGCGATATTCCGAAACCCCGGGACGTGCAGTTGGCGATTTACGCCGACGACACGGCCATCCTCGCGACCTCCAGAGACCCGGGTCTCCTGGTTCGCAAGCTGCAACGAGCGGCCGACGAACTATCAGAGTACTTCCGGCTTTGGAAAATTCGTGTCAACGGTGACAAAACCAAAGCCATCGTTTTCACGCGCGGTAGAAAACCAAACCCACCGCCAGTTCTGTGGGACGGGGAAGAAGTCGAGTGGGTCAACGAGGTCAAGTACCTCGGGGTCACGCTCGACCGACGCCTCAACTTCCACAGCCACGTTGACCTCGCGGTCAAGAAAGCCAAGTGGATCATGAAGGAGCTCTTCCCGATGATATGTCGGAGCAGTCGCTTGTCCTATCGGAGCAAACTGCTGCTCTACACGTCCATCGTCAGGCCCTGCATGCTTTACGGGTCCCTTGCCTGGGGGAAAATCTCCGACCCCCACATCCGGAAACTGCAAGTCGTGCAGTCGCGCTTTCTCCGCTTCGTGTTTGATGCGCCCTGGTTTGTCCGTAACGAGCAGCTGCACCGAGAGGCACAGCTGCCTTATGTTGCAGATTACATCAGGAAACTGAACACAGCAGCTATGACTCGCGCCGAGAGCCACCCGAATCGGCTTGTACGGGAAGCCGCCGATTACAATGTTACCACCCCGTCACGAATTGCCCGCCCCAGGAGATCTCTCCTGGAGCGCCCTTTTGCAGGAACCACCACCAGGGCTCCCGCACCCGCGACGCGGTAACCCCGCCATCACTAACTCTACCTTTTCAGATGCTGCCACCCCCTAGGGCTCCTACCACGGACGTGTCCGCCTGCGATTCTCTTTCAGGGATGTTTCCCCCTATCCTATCCTTTTCTTAACTTGCAACCTCGCCCCCAGCGGGGTTGTACTGCATGCGGTGGAGGGAGCGAGCTACACTCGTCCCGGAAACGAGAGGTGGTTTAGTGAGTAAGAATCTCACACTCCTCACTTGCACAAACGCGGGCTTACGGGCCCGCATTGCACCTAAGTGGGGGCCTATTGAAGGGTTTTTCCTCTCAGCCATTGCACAAAAAAAAAAAAAACGAAATCATCACTCGTTGCTGCACCTTCATTAGGTAAGCACGTGCTCTCGCCACTTTTATTTCGTTGCCGGTCCGTGCAAAGTTTACCTCGGCATCAAACTGCTTTTTTCAAAGCATTTGATTGGCCAAGCGATTCGCCTATCAGTGAAGTGAAGTGTTTTCACCGCCAGTGTCAACAGCCTTGCGATCCACTATCTCCGGCGCCATGGAGGAGGCGCCCTGTGAGTTCACGACCGCACAGTTAGAATATCTGCTGCAGAGGCAGACAGAAATTCTGACTGCAATGGTCGAAAAAAGAATCCAGGCCTCCGAGAAGCAGATCGACGGGCTGGCCAAGCTCATCCTCCGCCCGACCCCCTGCGATGTCGACGACGACGCGGTATCACAGGTAAGTGCAAGCGCTAAACGACCAGCTTCCTCCTCGGACTCCGAGTAAGCAGCCACCCCCAACGCGACCCCCCACGTGAACTCCCCGGAGCCGGAGTTCACAATAGTAACTTCGCGCCGCTCGAAGAGAGCAAAGAACGCCCCTCGATCGGAAGCAAAGAAACCCTTCCCCTCTTTGCCTCCACCGGCCACCCCAGTGGTCGTCGTCCCCCCAAAGGCGCTGCCCCGCGTGGCCTCCGCGGCCCCAAAACCCACCCCCCAAGGACAACCCGCCTCCTCGGGCCCAAACACAACGGCTACCCCGCCCCCTCAGGGCAACATAAACCCAGCGCCCACTCCCCGGACCAGGATTCCCCCAATCATCCTCCGGGACACCGCAAAATGGACGCAGGTCCTCGGCGCGATACGGACACAAAACATCAGCGTCGCGAAACCAGCCGCTACTTGCCGGGACGGTATTAGAATCCATCCCGCATCCTCCGACGGGTTCAGGGAACTAACGCGTTACCTGAACACAAACAGCATCCCCTACCACTCCTTTGCGCTTCCGGAGGACCGCACCGTAAAAGTTGTACTTTGGCATGTTCCGACCGAAATTGCTACCGACGAGATTGAGGAGGACCTCAAATCCCAGGGTTATCCCGTCATTAAGGTAACCCGCTTCTTCCGCCGCTTCCGAGACGAGCAAAGGACGAGGATTCCGATTAACCTTGTCCTGATGGAAAGCGCGCAGGGTGAATTAAATATTCACCAGCTACGTTCGGTCCTCGGCCTTATCGTAAAGGTCGAAAAACCTAACACACCAACGATGGCAAGCCAGTGTCACAACTGCCAACGCTTCCATCACTCGCAGAAAAACTGCTTCGCGCCCTCCCGCTGTGTTAAGTGCGGCGAGGAACACAAAACGGTAGAATGCCCCAAACCCATCACTTCAACGCCGAAGTGCGCCAACTGCGGGCAAAGCCACACGGCTAACTACAAAGGTTGCGGGCAATTCCCCCCCAGAAGGACGGCCCGCCAGGCCGCCCCCGCGCGTACATTTGCCTCCAACCGGGTAAATAACAACACAACTTTCGCTGCTGCAGCAACCGACAAAACCGCGACACTCCCCGTCCCCGCCGCTATTCTAAACGAAATTGTACAAGGCCTCGCGAACGCCGTCTCTACTGCGCGCTCCGAGTCCGACGTCCTCCTAAGTGTGCTGCGTCTTATACCCACCATTTCCGCGTGCCTTCCGCCCCAAGCATGAGTGCACTCTCTTCCTTAATAACTTCCTTGAAAACGGCGTTCTTCAACGCCAACCGGCTCAGAAACCAGCGTGACGAACTGGAAGAGTTCGTGCACGAACACTACCTGGACGTCATGCTGGTGAACGAAACCCGCTTCCGGAAATCTTTTCGCGACCCCCGCATCCGCGGATACACGCTCCACCGCCGTGACCGCCTTTTAGGACCAGGTGGGGGCACGGCGATTTACGTTAAAAACACCATTGCGCACCACGCGGCCCCCGACGTGGAGGTAAGAGGAAGTCTGGAGGCCATAGGGGTCGTTTTTCCTACGCTTCCCCACCTCGCCGCGGGAGGTCAAAGCTATCATTCGTAAATTAAAAACGCGAAAGGCCCCAGGGCAGGACGGTTTCTCAAACCTCGCGCTGAGAAGCCTGCCTCGCAAACCGATAGTTGCGATGGTCAACATCTTCAACGCGGTCTTCCGGCTACAACACTTCCCATCGCGTTGGAAAACGGCAAACGTCATTATCATACCAAAACCGGGCAAGACCAGGAGGTTTCCCCAAAACCACCGGCCCATCAGTCTTCTGTCATCCGTCAGCAAAATTTGCGAGCGGCTAATACAAACCCGACTTCGGCAATGGGTCGAGGAAAAAGGTCTCATTCCGGATGAGCAATTTGGTTTCCGCGCAAAACACTCCACCTCAGAACAGCTACTCCGCGTAGTAGAATATTTCTGCCACAGAAATAACTGGAAACACACCGGTGCTTCCATTTTCCTAGATATCTCGGCCGCATTTGATAAGGTCTGGCACGAGGGCCTTATCTATAAATTAATCCAATTTGAGATCCCCCCCGCCCTTTGCCGTTTAATCAACTCCTATCTGACGGAGCGCTCCTTCAGAGCCAAGGTAGGACATTGTTTCTTCCGTGTAGAGCAACTACGTGCAGGAGTGCCTCAGGGCTCCGTACTGGCCCCGCTCCTGTTCAACCTCTACACATCCGATATCCCCAAGCCCAGGGACGTGCAGTTGGCGATCTACGCTGACGACACGGCCCTCCTCGCGACCTCCAGAAACCCGGGTCTCTTAGTTCAAAAGCTTAAACGTGCAGACGACGAACTATCCGAGTATTTTCGGCTTTGGAAAATTCGTGTCAACGGTGACAAAACCAAAGCCATCGTTTTCACGCGCGGTACCGCACCCAACCCTCCGCCAGTCACGTGAGATGGGGAAGAGATCGAATGGGTCAACGAGGTGAAATACCTCGGGGTCACGCTCGATCGACGCCTCAATTTCCACAAGCATACCGAGCTCGCGGTCAAGAAGGCCAAGTGGATCATGTCGGAGCTGTTTCCGATGATTTGTAGGACCAGCCGCTTGTCCTATCGGACCAAGCTGCTGCTCTACACGTCTATCGTGATGCCCTGCATGCTCTACGGGTCCCTTGTCTGGGGGCATATCTCCGACCCCCACATCCGGAAACTGCAAGTCGTGCACTCGCGCTTTCTTCGCTTCGTGTTTGATGCGCCCTGGTTTGTCCGTAACGAGCAGCTGCATCGAGAGGCGCAGATGCCCTACGTTGCGGACTACATCAGGAAGCTGAACACAGCAGCCATGGCTCGCGCCGAGAGCCATCCGAATCGACTTGTACGGGAAGCCGTAGAATACGACGCGTCCACCCGGTCAAAAATCACTCGCCCCAGGGAATCTCTCCTGGAACGCCCCCCCGCAGGAACTACCACCAGTAGTGCGTTCCTGCCACCCCCGACCCCGGGCACTCCTCCGGGAGGCGCCCACGACTAACTTTCTTTCCAGACGCTGCCCCAGATGGCCCCCACCACGGACGAGTCCGGATTCGATTCTCTTTCAGGGAACACCTCACCTGTCCTATCCTTACCTTAACTTGCAACCTTGGCACCGGCGGGGTTGTACTGTATCCGGTGGAGGGAGCGAGCTATGCTCGGCCCGGAAACGAGAGGTGATTTGGTGAGTAAGGATCTCACACTCCCCACTTGCACAAACGCCGGCTTACGGGCCCGCATTGCACCTAAGTGGGGGCCTATTAAAAGTTTTTTCCTCTCAGCCATTGCACAAAAAAAAAAAACAACGAAATCATCAGTCATCTTAGCTCGACGAACCGCTGCACATCTTTTTCTTCGCCATTCGACATCAGCTACAGGAATCTTCGCCTCCGACACCAGGTGTCCGTCGACGATAGCTGCACCGGCCGACTCACCGCGCCCACAGCTACACCACCACGACTCAACATCTCTGACGATCTCCCCGTGTAAATAATTTCTACTATTCCCTTTTGTAAATATTTCAAAAATAAAAAGTGGTAACACGCTACAAATTGGTGACCCCGACGTGATCAAAAGGAAGCCCGACGTGATCGACGACGCAACATGACAACGCCGCAAGAAACATCTGGAACGCCATCATTGCTTCCAGGTTTTCCCGCCTTCGACAGAATCTCTATGCGGATACCACCCTTCTGGGCCAACGAACCAGAGACGTGGTTTGCACAAATAGAGAACCAATTCATACTCGCCGGAATCGTCCAAGAGGACACCAAGTTTAACTACATCGCCGGACACCTGGACCAACGATATGCTGCAGAAGTGAGGGACATCCTTACAAATCCTCCCGCGACGCAAAAATATCAGAAACTAAAAGGAGAGCTCATAAGGCGACTCAGCGAGTTGCAGGAAAACAAGCTTCGTAGGCTACTCGAACACGAGTGTATGGGCGATCGCAAACCGTCACAATTTCTGAGACACCTGCGAACTTTAGCCGGCACAATAGTGCCCGACGACGTATTGCGACCCCTCTGGCTCGGACGACTCCCAGCATCAAGCCAAGCTATCCTCGCGACGCAGAAGAAAACCGAATTCAACGACCTAGCGGACGCCATCTCCGAAACTACGACCCACACCAGAATCGCCGAGGTGCAGAAGGACCCTTTGGAAGAGGCAGTAGCGAGGCTGACGACGTTGTTCACCACGCAAATATCCGGGGTGACAACGGCGTTGAGAGCCGAAATTGCCGCAGCAACCAGTCACCAGGAGCGCCGACGACCATTCAACCGGTCACGCTCACGGGGACACTCCCGCAGCTTTTCGAGAACCAAATCCGACGACGAAAAAGGCGTGTGCTGGTACCATCGAAGATTCGGCAAAGAAGCCCGTAGATGCACAACCCCGTGCACGCACGCGGGAAACGAGAACGCGGATCGTTAATGGCGGCAGACGAATCCAGCACCCAAACACGTCGCCTCTTCGTTACGGACAAAGCCACAAAAATCAAATTCCTTGTGGACACCGGAGCGGACTTATGCGTCATCCCAGTCAAGCGCGTACGGGGGCGTCGCGATAAAGTTCCATACGAACTTTACGCGGCGAACGGAATCAGCATCGCGACATACGGTTTCGAAATCCTCCACCTAAACCTGGGCCTGCTACGCGAATTCACGTGGCGATTCGTGGTGGCGGACGTCTCGAAGCCCATAATTGGCGCGGATCTGCTAGCAAACTTTGGTTTGTTGGTTGACATCCGCAACCAACGCCTCGTCGACGGCGTTACAAGCCTGACGGCAACAGGTCAGGTAGCAGAATGCAACGCCGAGTGGTTGCACATTCGAACGCTGTCGGGGACGTCACCGTACCACATGTTACTTCGACAATACCCGGAGGTAACACAGCCCAGTGGAAACCAAGGGAGCGAGAAACACGCTACCAAACACCACATAATTACCACTCCCGGACCACCGGTGGCGCAAAAACCTCGACGACCTGCGCCGGAACGTCTAAAGGACGCCAAAAAGGTGTTCGCAGAGATGATGCAGCAAGGCATCATACGCCCATCGCAGAGCTCATGGTCTACGCCATTACACATGGTCCCTAAAAAGGACAGCGAATGGAGGCCATGCGGTAATTACCGCGCACTTACCGCCCGCACGTGTCCAGATCAATACCCGGTTAGGCACATCCAGGATTTCTCCCAAGCCTTGCACGGATGCAAAGTCTTTTCAACAGTCGACTTAGTATGAGCGTTTCACCAGATTCCCGTATCCGAGGAAGATATTTCTAAGACAGCCATAACAACACCTTTTGGACTCTTCGAATTCAACTACATGACGTTCGGACTACGAAACGCAGCTCAGACTTTTCAGCGCTTCATAGACGAAGTGCTCCAAGGTCTGGAGTTTTGTTTCGCCTATATTGACGACATACTCGTAGCTTCAGCCTCTGTTGAAGAACATCTTCAGCACCTGCAGATCATTTTCGAGCGTCTGAAGTCGTACGGCGTTGTTGTCAATCCAGGAAAATGCACATTTGGCCAACAAAATGTAAAATTCTTGGGATACCTAGTATCTACCGAAGGCACGAGACCGCTACCAGAGAAAGTCGAGGCAATTCAAGCATTCCCACGGCCCGACACCGTAAAGAAACTGCGACAGTTCTTGGGTATGGTAAATTTCTTCCGGAGATTTATACCCAAGGCGGCTTCAGTCCAAGCACCCCTTAACGACCTTCTGCAGGGGAACGTAAAAGGAAAAACACCAGTAAAATGGACACCTGAAGCAGAACGCGCTTTCGAACAAACTCGAGAATGCGTGGCAAATGGGACCCTATTCGCACACCCGGAGCCAAACGTACCGCTAGCCATCTTTAGCGATGCTTCCGACTTTGCAGTAGGAGCGTCCATGCAACAATTGGTAGACAACAATTGACAACCCCTCGATTTCTTTTCGAAAAAATTGAGCCTTGCAGAGACCAAATACGCAGCATACAACCGCGAACTATTAGCCATCTATCTGGCAATAAAACATTTTAGGCACATGGTGGAAGCCCGTAACTTTTCGGTTTACACGTATCATAAACCAATAACCTACGCTTTCCGAAAGAAGCCACAGTCGTGTTCACCACGTCAAGCTCGACATCTCGACTTCATCAGCCAGTACACAACCGACATACGGTTTGTCTCAGGCGAACACAACGTGGTGGCCGACGCATAATCCCGCATCGAAGCAGTAGACGACCCACTCGACTTCAAAGCCCTAGCTGCCGCACAAAAGAACGACAAAGTTCTGCACGAGTTCCTTAACAATTCTAATTCTGGACTCCAACTCAAGCTGATACCCATTCCAGGGAGCAGCACGTCACTCTTTTGCGATGTGGCGACCAAAACAGCTAGACCGTTTGTGACCACCGAGTTTCGCAAGCGAGCGTTCGATAGCTTGTACCAGCTCTCCCATCCCGGAGGTAAGGCAACCACGAAACTGGTTACAGAACGATACGTCTGGCCCTCCATGAAAACAGACTGCAGAGAATGGACACAAAGCTGCATACCGTGCCAACGCTCTAAAATCACGCGGCACGTCTCGTCACCACCAGGCACCTTTAAACCACCAACAGCTAGGTATGAACACGTGCATCTTGACATCATGGTCATGTCGTTATCTGAAGGATACAGATACTGCCTTACGATGGTGGACAGGTACACCCGGTGGCCAGAAGCAACTCCAATTGCCGACCAAGAGGCAGCCACGGTAGCTCGCGCGTTTTACCACACTTGGGTGGCGCGTTTTGGAGCTCCGCGGCGAATAACAACAGACCAAGGACGCCAATTCGAGTCCTACCTATTCAAACAACTAAACCAAATACTTGGAAACAAACACATCAGAACGACAGCATACCATCCAGCAGCCAACGGCTTAGTCAAACGGCTTCATAGACAGCTCAAGGCAGCTGTTATGTGCCACCAAAACGACCGTTGGACGGAAGCGCTACCAACATTAGGAATTTGCTCGGCCTGGAAAGAAGACCTGAAAGGCACCGCCGCCGAGATGCTGTATGGGCAGCCTCTTCGACTTCCCGGGGAATTTCTCGAGCAACAGCCTTCCGACAGCGACCTGAAGGAACCATCCACATTCATTAAGGACCTCCGTCAACAGCAGAGAGACGTAGGACCCGTAACAGCCCCGCGGCACGGAAACAAACGAACATTCGTATTCAAAGACCTCGCAACAACAGGCCAAGTTTTCGTACATCGCGATGGTTACAAACCACCTCTACACCAGCCCTACGACGGACCATTCGAGGTTATCAGCCGATCGGACAAGACATTTACGGTCCACGTTAACGGACGTGACGTAAATGTCACCATCGATAGATTGAAACCAGTCTACATCACAGCAGACAAACTGGTGGCGGACACAAGGACACCTACGACAACTCTAGCACAAGGACCAACTCCGGAGGAAGGAACACTCCATAACTAGCAGGGGGGTACTGTGGGAACCACATTCTATCTCCGATAGCTCTATCCCTCATTGTTGCATGTATTACTTTATACTAATCTAATAAAAGTTGCGAATTAATATCAGCTGTTCGACGAGAATAATATGAAGTCAATGGCAAACGCAACTTATTAAAAAATTAAACGAATTAAATAAATAAAAAAATTGTAAAATCAGAATTGTAACATTCAAGGGGCGTAATCCACCCTTAGGGAGGCGAAATCGCAAGTTCTTTTCGACGGCGCAAACCCCAACTCTCTACGTCCCCCCGTTTAGGAAATAGGTTCGTTTTTGAAATTTTGGGTATTTTACGCTCGAACCGTTTCCGGAAGAAAAATGAAAGTAATAATCTTCTTTGTCCGTAACTTTAAAAAGAAATCTAAACCGTTGCAAATAAAAAAAAATGAAAAGCATTATGACGATTGTGATAATTTTATGTCTTATGTGAAACATATATAACCTCCCCCCCCCCTGGCGAGCAAACAAAATAAGAAAAATTCAAAGAATCAAAATTCATTTAATCGAATGCGTACAACGAAGACCTTTTCAAAGTTCCCGCACTACGCGAAATCGAACGCCCTCGAAACAATTGAAAATACCGATAAAAATGAAAAGGATCAATAAACAATAAATTACAATAACGAAATTAAAAATTACAAACAAATGCGCTTACGCCGAACATTTCTTGAATGTTTATATTTTAATTTGAAACACGACCCGTTCTAATTTAAAAAGTGACAACTTGAAAAACAAAGTATTAATAAGTTTAGTATTAATTTAAACTAAATATAAATAATATATTATTTCCAAAACGTTTTCCAAATTTTAAAATTTTTTATTTTACGTAAGAATTATCAAGTCCCTTCGACCGCAAAACTAAGATAAATTTGAAATAATAGGTAGGTACTCTGTTACAGAATTCGTTTTCAAATTTAGCGCCCGAAATATCCGTTCAAGAAACAAATTTTATGGTCTCCCTTAAAATTTGTAGTTTGACGGGTTGCATACAACGAATGCAATAGCTGGCATAATCGAAATTAGAAATTAGAAAAACATTTCGCGCTAATTACTGCCCTTATAAAAAGATTTGCTCGTCGATAACAAAAGGCATGTAAGCTTTCCATTTAAATATAGAAAATATAGAAGCCCTATGAAACTTAAAGAAGTTAACATTACTTTTCGTAAGGGGTTATCGTATCACCCCCCCTTTCCGCAGGGTCGCGTTATAAATTTTTGGTTCGAATAAAAGAAGTAAGTAATAACTTTAAAAAAGAATTTCAATTTGAATTATTATATCTACAACTTATCGATTACTTGTATATTACGTAAGATATCCCCCGCCCCGCCCTGGAGTGCAAAAATAATAAGAAAAATTCCAAGCGGCCCCCTTAGTGGAGGAATCTGAAAAAGAAAATTAAAAAATTACGCCGATATGTTGCAACGCTTATTCAAACGTTTCACTTTTGCCGCCACGTACTCCGGAGAGACAAATGTTAAAGCGTCCGCAAATTCCGGAGATCGCGTAGCACGGGATCATAGGCGTCCGAGTAGATCTCCCGTTTTTTAATCCGTTTTCGCCGAATTTCTCGAGTCCCGGTTTTTTTGCCGCCTCCTAAATCGTTGTGGCTCTTGTTTTCGTCCTTCTACACGATCGAGCACCCTTAAATTCGGCAATTATATCGAAATAAAACTTATAAATTAATTACCCGCCTATGATTCCATTTTCAGCTGATCGACGAAGGTTATAGGAATATTATGGGAAATCGACAAATAAATATACGAATGTTTGATGCTTTTTTACTTTTTTCGGCTACCCCACGACTCGAAGGACCCCCGTGCCGTACACGCTTTTAAGCGTCGGAATTTCCCCTATCTTTTAGTTAAGGTTCCGGGAGCCGAAAGGGCATTTTCGATAAAGAAAATTGCACGAGAAGCTTCACGGATGCAGAAGATTTTAGGCCTAGATTTTATACTTTCGCTCGTAACTTGGCCAAAAGACGTCCACGAAAGCCGAAAAAAGTACGAAAATAAGCGCGAGGAGGATCTCTATAAGATAGGGCCAATGGCGGCGGTCCTACGGCCCTTTTCGCTTCGGACCGAGTAAAAATCTAACAATTTCTCGGCCGTATTCTAGATAGTTTTCGTAAGGATACGCTTCCCTTCTTAATAGAAAGGGAACCCGAAGGGCTACGAACGTCCGGTTTTTGCTGATCGACTTGACTTCGAGGGAGGAAGATGGTGCAAAAAAAACCGCCTCGCTAGCTTGCACCCTTCGGCCGTGAGAGCTCGCCGAAAACGGTCACCCTTAGCGGCAGAAAATCGTCGCGTCTCTTCGTAAGCGAAACGCTTCCGGCTTAGTAGACGGCGAACGCTGAGGTCTATCGACTCGAGATTTTCGAGCGTCGATGTGCCTTCGAGGGCGAAAATATCGCAAAAAAAACCGCCCCGCTAACTCGCGCCCTTCGGCCGTGGAGCTCCTCGAACGCGGCGAAGGGTTGCGCCGGAAAATCTCTCGTAACTCGCGAACGAAAAGAGATATCGGAAAGGGGATGGTCGCGTGCACATCCTCGAAGGTGGGCGCGTATTACGTTCTTCGTCTCGACGTCGCATCTCTTACCGAGAAGGCGGGACACCGTCCTAAAGAAAAAAGACGCCTAAACGAAAACGAAAAAGGGGCCGTAGCTCGAAATTTTTCCCCGCTTCTAGGCGTCGAAATTTTTCGAGGAGATGGATCTCTCGATTTTAGGGGTGGCGTCTCGCTTCTCGAAGGTAGGTCGTCGCTCTCGTTCGCGAGTAAATCGAGAAAAACGATAGGGTCGAAAACGGTTTTTTGGCAAAACGACGCCGAAGGAGGTTTAAGCTGCCATATTTGATTCCGACAAAAGTTGCGGCGTCCAAAAACGAAGGTTTTGGCAAAGTTTAATCGAAATCGTCAGTGCCGTTTGGCCGTAAAGTTCGAAAAGGTAGTTTAGGCGGCTTATTTTTTTCTAGATATATAACTAGCAAATTCGCTTTGCGAATTTGGCTAGACAAAATCGCTACGCGATTTTGTTTTGGGGGCATAAAATGCGTACTTGAAACGCTATGCGTTTAGTGCCTTCGGCGCCTAGCATAGACTCTGTATTTATAAAGGAGCCGATTTTTCATTGTGTAGTTTAAAAATGGTCAAAATCGGTTCATAAATAACAAAGATAGAGCTAAAAAACATTTCGACTGGTTAAAATCGAATGGTCGCTAAGCAACAACGCCAAATGTCGAAAGAATGATCGACGTAGGTTAAAAAATGACAAACTTGACCAAATTGACCCTTTCAACTGTTTGAATCGAGCATACCATGACTTGGTCATAAATAGTTCATATGAAACTAAAAAAATTTAAAAACTGAAAAAAAATTGAAAAATCGGTTAATAAGTCGAATAGTCGATTAAAATTCTAACAGCGATTAAATAAAATAACTTGGTTGCTATGAAAAGAACAATCATTAACATTAAAAAAACTAAACTATTCAATGTGCTAAAAAGTTGACACTTAAATAATAATTTTAATCCGTTTGAATCGAGTTGATTGGTTCTCAAAATGTATAGGTACAAACAAAAGACACGAAAAAACTATTAAAATCGAATGAAAAATGCAAAATTTTAACAAACGTGACAAAAACAAACGAAAGAGTAAAAAAAATATTATAAAGCCGAAGTATCAATAAATATCGCTGGACTGTTACGCAGCCCCGAATGTCAAAAAATTTGAACAATCGAATAAAAAATACAAATTTTAAACCAACGTGTCCAAAACAAATGCAAGATTTGCAATTAAGCGTTATATGTAAACTCTAAGCATTAAAAAATAGTTGCGTGGCTATGCAACGCTAAACGTAAAAATTATTAAAATCGAATAAAAATACAAAATTTAACGAACGTGTCCAAAACAAATGCTATAGGTGCAAAAACCGTTATAAAACCGAAGCATTAAAAAATAGCCAAATTTAAAGAATTATCTAAATCGAATAAAAAATGCAAAAAAATACAAAAAAATTTAAAATTCGGTAACCTGATCAAGTCGACAGATAAATATTAATTTTAAACCGTTTGGATCGAGTGTGCCATGATTCATTTACAAAGTGTACAGGTACAGTCAAAACCATCCATTAAACTAATAAAATCCAAAGGTTAATGAAGCTGACACGTTAAAATTAATTTTAGGTCGTTTGAATCAAATTTGCTTTGATTTGCCAACTTGGGAAATTTTAAATCCCTAGCTTTTGATTTAAATTTAAAAAAAAATGTTACGTAACGCGATGGTCAACCTCCCCCCCTCCCCCTTCACGACCCTGTAACGCACCGTAACATTTTACAAACTCTCCCTCCCCCCTCTCTCCCAATTGCTTTACGTAATACTTGAACGCTCCCTAATAAGGCAAAAAACAAAAAAATACAGATTTAGTTGTTAAGCAACGCATATCATCGAAAAAATTATCAAATTTGAGTAAAAAATGCAAAAGTTAAGTAAAAGTGCTCATAATTTGTTAGGCAACGCCGAACGTTGAAAAAATTTTCAAAATTGGTCGAAAGTTGTAAAAGTTATTTGAAGTTTAAGCAAAACTTGCAGGGTATTTCCGAAAAGTTGTCAGAGCCGAAAATAGGTGGTGGGGGTGATTTTTTAGAAGAGATTCCATTTGATAATATTTTTAAATTCATTGATTTAAAGAAGTTATAGCACAATCGAAAGTAAACCCATATTTTGAAAACCGCACGTTTTTTGACCTACATCAACATTAAATTGCCTAATTAAGAAAAATATCCGACGATCTCAAACGGTAAAATATTATTATAAATACTACACATAAAATGATTGCTCATAAATTATTTTTATTTTTAAAACAAACGTGCCTCTGTTAAATATCGAATTTCACTATTCTCATGTTAATTTTAGACCTAGGTGAAAATTAAATGATATAAGAAATAAATTTAATTTCAAGTTCAAGAATAAAATCAACAATCTGTAAATTATAAACTCCGCCGAGCTAAAACAACATACTTAACAAAATACGATATAGGTATACCTATAGGTTGCACACGATTTCTTAGTCAGCAAATGTTACGATCTTTTCTGAATAACATTCATATTTAACTCCGTATACTTAATTAATATTTTGGCATACGAATTTTAAACCTTTCTTTTTTATAACTATCAATTTGTAGGAAGATGAAACAAAGGATCAAAATATATAGATTGGACAGCTAAGCGACGCCAAACTTCGAAAGATTTTGAAAGTGCAGACGTTAAGCGAACGTGACCATAGTATTCGTAATAATGGAAACATCCCACGTCGAAAAAATTATTGTGACTAAAACAATCGAAACGGTTTTTAAAAAACCGTTCATAAGTCGATACGCATCTAATAATATCGATCGGTTTCCTAAGGAACGCCAAACGTTGAAAAAATTTTCGAAATTGATTAAAATATGTAGGTATAAGTTAGCCGAAGCTTAAAGAAACTTGCAAGGACTTTACACCCCCGTCCCTTCTATATAAGGTGGCGTTCAAGTATTACGTAACGCAATTTTTGAAGATTTTGACCCCTCCTCGTCACGCGAGGTAACGTTTTTCATACCCTAACCCACCTCTAAACGTTACGTAACAACCAAGAGACCATTTTCCCGTAATACATAAACGAAAGGGGTTGCTAAATTGGGAAATTTTAATTCCCTACCTTTTTATTTAAATTTTAAAAAAAATGTGCATAACACGATGGTCGACCCCCATTGCGTTACGTAATACTTGAATGCTCTCTAAGGAACAAAAGAGACTCGTACCCCTCTCTCCCTCCTATTGATAAGACGTAAAATTTTTCCAAAACTTTTATCAAATAACAAAATTAAAAATGATGAATATTGTAGGGCATGTGCGACTCCCCGAATACAACGTCGTTACTTAAAAAAAAACACTAACTCGGCAACGTATGGCGACGTAAATTGTCGGGACGTTTAATTTTAATAAGAAACGTTGAAATTTAAAAAAGTTAGGGGTTCATAAACATAAGTCATAAGTAAACTACGGATAACCAATTTCTCACGTCCAAGTGGTTCGACCCTTAAGCTGGCTAATTAACACGAAAATGTCGATCGAAGGCTTCCGACGTCGAACCCACAACGTCTAACGTAAATAGCAATTTATCAAAAAAAAAAATCTAGAAATAAAAGAAACTAAACAGATTAATAAAATTGTAAAATTCGAATTTTGCTTTGTCGATCTTAGCGTGCGAGATAAAGGCTATAAAATTTGTCTACATCCTGCAATTAACAAAACAAAATCAGGTCGCCCACGCTTAAAATTTCTACAACGTATGCAAAATATTTTATATATGTATTACTTTATACTAATCTAATAAAAGTTGCGAATTAATATCAGCTGTTCGACGAGAATAATATGAAGTCAATGGCAAACGCAACTTATTAAAAAATTAAACGAATTAAATAAATAAAAAAATTGTAAAATCAGAATTGTAACATTCAAGGGGCGTAATCCACCCTTAGGGAGGTGAAATCGCAAGTTCTTTTCGACGGCGCAAACCCCAACTCTCTACGTCCCCCCGTTTAGGAAATAGGTTCGTTTTTGAAATTTTGGGTATTTTACGCTCGAACCGTTTCCGGAAGAAAAATGAAAGTAATAATCTTCTTTGTCCGTAACTTTAAAAAGAAATCTAAACCGTTGCAAATAAAAAAAAATGAAAAGCATTATGACGATTGTGATAATTTTATGTCTTACGTGAAACATATATAACCTCCCCTGGCGAGCAAACAAAATAAGAAAAATTCGAAGAATCAAAATTCATTTAATCGAATGCGTACAACGAAGACCTTTTCAAAGTTCCCGCACTACGCGAAATCGAACGCCCTCGAAACAATTGAAAATACCGATAAAAATGCAAAGGATCAATAAACAATAAATTACAATAACGAAATTAAAAAATTTCAAACAAATGCGCTTACGCCGAACATTTCTTGAATGTTTATATTTTAATTTGAAACACGACCCGTTCTAATTTAAAAAGTGACAACTTGAAAAACAAAGTATTAATAAGTTTAGTGTTAATTTAAACTAAATATAAATAATATATTATTTCGAAAACGTTTTCCAAATTTTAAATTTTTTTATTTTACGTAAGAATTATCAAGTCCCTTCGACCGCAAAACTAAGATAAATTTGAAATAATAGGTAGGTACTCTGTTACAGAATTCGTTTTCAAATTTAGCGCCCGAAATATCCGTTCAAGAAACAAATTTTATGGTCTCCCTTAAAATTTGTAGTTTGACGGGTTGCATACAACGAATGCAATAGCTGGCATAATCGAAATTAGAAATTAGAAAAACATTTCGCGCTAATTACTGCCCTTATAAAAAGATTTGCTCGTCGATAACAAAAGGCATGTAAGCTTTCCATTTAAATATAGAAAATATAGAAGCCCTATGAAACTTAAAGAAGTTAACATTACTTTTCGTAAGGGGTTATCGTATCACCCCCCCTTTCCGCAGGGTCGCGTTATAAATTTTTGGTTCGAATAAAAGAAGTAAGTAATAACTTTAAAAAAGAATTTCAATTTGAATTATTATATCTACAACTTATCGATTACTTGTATATTACGTAAGATATCCCCCCACTCCGGAGTGCAAAAATAATAAGAAAAATTCTAAGCGGCCCCTTTAGTGGAGGAATCTGAAAAAGAAAATTACAAAATTACGCCGATATGTTGCAACGCTTATTCAAACGTTTCACTTTTCCCGCCACGTACTCCGGAGAGAAAATGTTAAAGCGTCAGCAAATTCCGGAGATCGCGTAGCACGGGATCATAGGCGTCCGAGTAGATATCCTGTTTAAAATCCGTTTTCGCCGAATTTCTCGAGTCCCGGTTTTTTTGCCGCCTCCTAAATCGTTGTGCCTCTTGTTTTCCTCCTTCTACACGATCGAGCACCCAAAAATTCGATAATGATATCGAAATAAAACTTGTAAATTTATGGCCCGCTTATGTTTGAACGATCAGCTGATAAACGAAGATTATACGAACTAAATGGAAAAGTAGAAAAAATAAAAATATGCAAGAACAGATGTAATTGTGGTCTATTACTTAGACGTATCACGGGTTGCATAGAACGATTGCCATAACTTGAAAAGAAAATTAAAAAATTACGCCGATATGTTGCAACGCTTATTCAAACGTTTCACTTTTCCCGCCACGTACTCCGGAGAGACAAATTTTAAAGCGTCCGCAAATTCCGGAGATCGCGTAGCACGGGATCATAGGCGTCCGAGTAGATATCCCGTTTTTTAATCCGTTTTCGCCGAATTTCTCGAGTCCCGGTTTTTTTGCCGCCTCCTAAATCGTTGTGGCTCTTGTTTTCGTCCTTCTACACGATCGAGCACCCTTAAATTCGGCAATTATATCGAAATAAAATTTATAAATTAATTACCCGCCTATGATTCCATTTTCAGCTGATCGACGAAGGTTATAGGAATATTATGGAAATCGACAAATAAATATACGAATGTTTGATGCTTTTTACTTTTTCGGCTACCCACGACTCGAAGGACCCCCGTGCCGTACACGCTTTTAAGCGTCGGAATTTCCCTATCTTTTAGTTAAGGTTCCGGGAGCCGAAAGGGCATTTTCGATAAAGAAAATTGCACGAGAAGCTTCACGGATGCAGAAGATTTTAGGCCTAGATTTTATACTTTCGCTCGTAACTTGGCCAAAGACGTCCACGAAAGCCGAAAAGGTACGAAAATAAGCGCGAGGAGGATCTCTATAAGATAAGGCGGATGGCGGCGGTCCTACGGCCCTTTTCGCTTCGGACCGAGTAAAAATCTAACAATTTCTCGGCCGTATTCTAGATAGTTTTCGTAAGGATACGCTTCCCTTCTTAATAGAAAGGGAACCCCAAGGGCTACGAACGTCCGGTTTTTGCTGATCGACTTGGCTTCGAGGGAGGAAGATGGTGCAAAAAAAACCGCCTCGCTAGCTTGCACCCTTCGGCCGTGAGAGCTCGCCGAAAACGGTCACCCTTAGCGGCAGAAAATCGTCGCGTCTTTTCGTAAGCGAAACGCTTCCGGCTTAGTAGACGGCGAACGCTGAGGTCTATCGAATCGAGATTTTCGAGCGTCGATGTGCCTTCGAGGGCGAAAATATCGCAAAAACCGCCCGCTAACTCGCGCCCTTCGGCCGTGGAGCTCCTCGAACGCGGCGAAGGGTTGCGCCGGAAAATCTCGTAACTCGCGAACGAAAAGAGATATCGGAAAGGGGATGGTCGCGTGCACATCCTCGAAGGTGGGCGCGTATTACGTTCTTCGTCTCGACGTCGCATCTCTTACCGAGAAGGCGGGACACCGTCCTAAAGAAAAAAGACGCCTAAACGAAAACGAAAAAGGGGCCGTAGCTCAAAATTTTCCCGCTTCTAGGCGTCGAAATTTTTCGAGGAGATGGATCTCTCGATTTTAGGGGTAGCGTCTCGCTTCTCGAAGGTAGGTCGTCGCTCTCGTTCGCGAGTAAATCGAGAAAAACGATAGGGTCGAAAACGGTTTTTTGGCAAAACGACGCCGAAGGAGGTCGAAGCTGTCATATTTGATTCCGACAAAAGTTGCGGCGTCCAAAAACGAAGGTTTTGGCAAAGTTTAATCGAAATCGTCAGTGCCGTTTGGCCGTAAAGTTCGAAAAGGTGTGAGGAGGCTTGTTTCTTTATATATATATAACTAGCAAATTCGCTTCGCGAATTTGGCTAGACAAAATCGCTACGCGATTGTGTTGGGGGGGGGCATAAAACTGTGTACTTGAAACGCTACGCGTTTAGTGCCTTCGGCGCCTAGCATAGACTCTGTATTTATAAAGGAGCCGATTTTTCATTGTGTAGTTTAAAAATGGTCAAAATCGGTTCATAAATAACAAAGATAGAGCTAAAAAACATTTCGACTGGTTAAAATCGAATGGTCGCTAAGCAACAACGCCAAATGTCGAAAGAATGATCGACGTAGGTTAAAAAATGACAAACTTGACCAAATTGACCCTTTCAACTGTTTGGATCGAGCATACCATGACTTGGTCACAAATAGTTCATATGAAACTAAAAAAATTTTAAAACTGAAAAAAAATTGAAAAATCGGTTAATAAGTCGAATAGTTGATTAAAATTCTAACAGCGATTAAATAAAATAACTTGGTTGCTATGAAAAGAACAATCATTAACATTAAAAAAACTAAACTATTCAATGTGCTAAAAGTTGACACTTAAATAATAATTTTAAACCGTTTGAATCGAGTTGATTGGTTCTCAAAATGTATAGGTACAAACAAAAGACACGAAAAAACTATTAAAATCGAATGAAAAATGCAAAATTTTAACAAACGTGACAAAAACAAACGAAAGAGTAAAAAAAATATTATAAAGCCGAAGTATCAATAAATATCGCTGGACTGTTACGCAGCCCCGAATGTCAAAAAATTTGAACAATCGAATAAAAAATACAAATTTTAAACCAACGTGTCCAAAACAAATGCAAGATTTGCAATTAAGCGTTATATGTAAACTCTAAGCATTAAAAAATAGTTGCGTGGCTATGCAACGCTAAACGTAAAAAATTATTAAAATCGAATAAAAAATACAAAATTTAACGAACGTGTCCAAAACAAATGCAATAGGTGCAAAAACCGTTATAAAACCGAAGCATTAAAAAATAGCCAAATTTAAAGAATTATCTAAATCGAATGAAAAATGCAAAAAAATACAAAAAAATTTAAAAATCGGTAACCCGATCAAGTCGACAGATAAATATTAATTTTAAACCGTTTGGATCGAGTGTGCCATGATTCATTTACAAAGTGTACAGGTACAGTCAAAACCATCCATTAAACTAATAAAATCCAAAGGTTAATGAAGCTGACACGTTAAAATTAATTTTAGGTCGTTTGAATCAAATTTGCTTTGATTTGCCAACTTGGGAAATTTTAAATCCCTAGCTTTTGATTTAAATTTAAAAAAAAATGTTACGTAACGCGATGGTCAACTTCCCCCCCCCCTTCACGACCCTGTAACGCACCGTAACATTTTACAAACTCCCACTCCCCCCTCTCTCCCAATTGCTTTACGTAATACTTGAACGCTCCTAATAAGGCAAAAAACCAAAAAATACAGATTTAGTTGTTAAGCAACGCATATCATCGAAAAAATTATCAAATTTGAGTAAAAAATGCAAAAGTTAAGTAAAGGTGCCCATAATTTGTTAGACAACGCCGAACGTTGAAAAAATTTTCAAAATTGGTCGAAAGTTGTAAAAGTTATTTGAAGTTTAAGCAAAACTTGCAGGGTATTTCCGAAAAGTTGTCAGAGCCGAAAATAGGTGGTGGGGGTGATTTTTTAGAAGAGATTCCATTTGATAATATTTTTAAATTCATTGATTTAAAAAAATTATAGCACAATCAAAAGTAAACCCACATTTTGAAAACCGCACGTTTTTTGACCTACATCAACATTAAATTGCCTAATTAAGAAAAATATTCGACGATCTCAAACGGTAAAATATTATTATAAATACTACACATAAAATGATTGCTCATAAATTATTTTTATTTTTAAAACAAACGTGCCTCTGTTAAATATCGAATTTCACTATTCTCATGTTAATTTTAGACCTAGGTCAAAATTAAATGATATAAAAAATAAATTTAATTTCATGTTCAAGAATAAAATCAACAATCTGTAAATTATAAACTCCGCCGAGCTAAAACAACATACTTAACAAAATACGATATAGGTATACCTATAGGTTGCACACGATTTCTTAGTCAGCAAATGTTACGATCTTTTCTGAATAACATTCATATTTAACTCCGTATACTTAATTAATATTTTGGCATACGAATTTTAACCCTTTCTTTTTTATAACTATCAATTTGTAGGAAGATGAAACAAAGGATCAAAATATATAGATTGGACAGCTAAGTGTGGGGCGATAAAAAATATTGAGATGATTTAATAAATGATTTAATACGACCCTGTATGAAAAAAGGAGTTAAATTCACCGAACCCAACAAAAACACACATGTGGGGGAAACGTAAGTCTAGCTTAAAGAAAAGAAAAAGGTCAAGGCACAGAGTGCGTGAACGCGTAACGCCTCGGTCGTGCGAGAATTCGACATACTGACGATCCTGACATGACTGACGTGCAAAATGACAAAAAGAGAAGTAAGCCGTAGGGGTGGATATGAAGTAGCCCTCTGTGTGAGGAATGCCCCTGTTATCCATGGTTTGCGTGAGCCCGAAAGGCCGGAGGGTTGCTACTGCCCTGCAAACTTGGTGACGTGAGCTTACAAGTAAGACCCGGGTGAGGTACTTACGAGCGTCCAGGTATGACCTGGTTAAGAGTACCTTACAATTAAGGTACTACGAGTGTCCAGGTATGGACCTGGTTGAGGAGTACCTTTCAAGTGGTTGTTCATGGTTTACGTGAGCCGAAAGGCCGTAGGGCTGTAATAGCCCTGTAAACTTGAACAACTGTGCGGCAGTGGAGCCTGGCAAAAGCGGTGAACGTGCTACCAGTGAGCGTCAGGGTTCCTCCGGGTCATCGACCGAAGGGCGGAAGCTGTCCCGTAAGCTGGAGACCAGACGAGAAGGCAAGGTGGTAACACCCGCGTAAAGTAGTTAAAAATAGGCGAGATTAATAGCTCTAACGGAATGTTATGTTTATGTTCCATGTTATTGCTGGGTTCGTTATGGGTCAACCGAATCTGCAAAGCACCGCTTCACCCTTCACCCAAATCGCGAGCCGAATTAAAATGAGACAAATGCATTATAATAATATCAGGCCGTGTTAATTATTTTATTCTAAATACGGTCCTTAAAAACGCGACTACATAAGCGACGCCAAACTTCGAAAGATTTTGAAAGTGCAGACGTTAAGCAAACGTGGCCATAGTATTTGTAATAATTGAAACATCCCACGTCGAAAAAATTATTGTGACTAAAACAATCGAAACGGTTCATAAGTCGATACGCATCTAATAATATCGATCGGTTTCCTAAGGAACGCCAAACGTTGAAAAAATTTTCGAAATTGATTAAAAGATGTAGGTATAAGTTAGCCGAAGCTTAAAGAAACTTGCAAGGACTTTACACCCCCGTCCCTTCTATATAAGGTGGCGTTCAAGTATTACGTAACGCAATTTTTGAAGATTTTTGACCCCCTCCTCGTCACGCGAGGTAACGTTTTTCATACCCTAACCCAGCTCTAAACGTTACGTAACAACCAAGAGACCATTTTCCCGTAATACATAAACGAAAGGGGTTGCTAAATTGGGAAATTTTAATTCCTACTTTTTTTTTAAATTTAAAAAATGTGCATAACACGATGGTCGACCCCGCCCATTGCGTTACGTAATACTTGAACGCTCTCTCCCTCCTATTGATAAGACGTAAAATTTTTCCAAAACTTTTATCAAATAACAAAATTAAAAATGATGAATATTGTAGGGCATGTGCGACTCGAATACAACGTCGTTACTTAAAAAACACTAACTCGGCAACGTATGGCGACGTAAATTGTCGGACGTTTAATTTTAATAAGAAACGTTGAAATTTAAAAAAGTTTGGGGTTCATAAACATAAGTCATAAGTAAACTACGGATAACCAATTTCTCACGTCCAAGTGGTTCGACCCTTAAGCTGGCTAATTAACACGAAAAATGTCGATCGAAGGCTTCCCGACGTCGAACCCACAACGTCTAACGTAAATAGCAATTTATCAAAACAAAAAAAATATAGAAATAAAAGAAACTAAACAGATTAATAAAATTGTAAAATTCGAATTTTGCTTTGTCGATCTTAGCGTGCGAGATAAAGGCTATAAAAATTTGTCTACATCCTGCAATTAACAAAACAAAATCAGGTCGCCCACGCTTAAAAATTTCTACAACGTATGCAAAATATTTTATATATGTATTACTTTATACTAATCTAATAAAAGTTGCGAATTAATATCAGCTGTTCGACGAGAATAATATGAAGTCAATGGCAAACGCAACTTATTAAAAATTAAACAAATTAAATAAATAAAAATTGTAAAATCAGAATTGTAACATTCAAGGGCGTAATCCACCCTTAGGGAGGCGAAATCGCAAGTTCTTTTCGACGGCGCAAACCCCAACTCTTACGTCCCCCGTTTAGGAAATAGGTTCGTTTTGAAATTTTGGGTATTTTACGCTCGAACCGTTTCCGGAAGAAAATGAAAGTAATAATCTTCTTTGTCCGTAAATTTAAAAAGAAATCTAAACCGTTCCAAATAAAGAAAAAAGAAAAGCATTACGACGATTGTGATAATTTTATGTCTTACGCGAAACATATATAACCCCCGGCGTGCAAACAAAATAAGAAAAATTTGAAGAATCAAAATTCATTTAATCGAATGCGTACAACGAAGACCTTTTCAAAGTTCCGCGCTACGCGAGATCGAACGCCCTCGAAACAATTGAAAATACCGATAAAAATGCAAAGGATCAATAAACAATAAATTACAATAACAAAATTAAAAAATTTCAAACAAATGCGCTTACGCCGAACATTACTTGAATGTTTATATTTTAATTTGAAACACGACCCGTTCTAATTTAAAAAGTGACAACTTGAAAACAAAGTATTAATAAGTTTAGTGTTAATTTAAACTAAATATAAATCATATAATATTTCGAAAACCTTTTCCACATTTTAAAATTTTTATTTTACGTAAGAATTATTAAGTCCCTTCGACCCCAAAACTAAGATAAATTTGGAAATAATAGGTAGGTACTTTTTACAGAATTCGTTTTCAAATTTAGCGCCCGAAATATCCGTTCAGAAACAAATTTTATGGTCTCCTTAAAATTTGTAGTTTGACGGGTTGCATACAACGAATGCAATAGCTGGCATAATCGAAATTAGAAATTAGAAAAACATTTCGCGCTAATTACTGCCCTTATAAAAAGATTTGCTCGTCGATAACAAAAGGCATGTAAGCTTTCCATTTAAATATAGAAAATATAGAAGCCCTATGAAACTTAAAGAAGTTAACATTACTTTTCGTAAGGGGTTATCGTATCACCCCCCCTTTCCGCAGGGTCGCGTTATAAATTTTTGGTTCGAATAAAAGAAGTAAGTAATAACTTTAAAAAAGAATTTCAATTTGAATTATTATATCTACAACTTATCGATTACTTGTATATTACGTAAGATATCCCCCCCCCGGAGTGCAAAAATAATAAGAAAAATTCCAAGCGGCCCCCTTAGTGGAGGAATCTGAAAAAGAAAATTAAAAAATTACGCCGATATGTTGCAACGCTTATTCAAACGTTTCACTTTTCCCGCCACGTACTCCGGAGAGAAAATGTTAAAGCGTCAGCAAATTCCGGAGATCGCGTAGCACGGGCTCATAGGCGTGCGAATAGATATCCTGTTTTTTAATCTGTTTTCGCCGAATTTCTCGAGTCCCGGTTTTTTTGCCGCCTCCTAAATCGTTGTGCCTCTTGTTTTCCTCCTTCTACACGATCGAGCACCCAAAAATTCGATAATGATATCGAAATAAAACTTGTAAATTATTGGCCCGCTTATGTTTGAACGATCAGCTAATAAACAAAGATTATACGAACTAAATGGAAAAGTAGAAAAAATAAAAATATGCATGAACAGATGTAATTGTGGTCTATTACTTTGACGTATCACGGGTTGCATAGAACGATTGCCATAACTTGAAAAGAAAATTAAAAAATTACGCCGATATGTTGCAACGCTTATTCAAACGTTTCACTTTTCCCGCCACGTACTCCGGAGAGAAAATGTTAAAGCGTCAGCAAATTCCGGAGATCGCGTAGCACGGGATCATAGGCGTCCGAGTAGATATCCTGTTTAAAATCCGTTTTCGCGGAATTTCTCGAGTCCCGGTTTTTTTGCCGCCTCCTAAATCGTTGTGCCTCTTGTTTTCCTCCTTCTACACGATCGAGCACCCAAAAATTCGATAATGATATCGAAATAAAACTTGTAAATTATTGGCCCGCTTATGTTTGAACGATCAGCTAATAAACAAAGATTATACGAACTAAATGGAAAAGTAGAAAATATAAAAATATGCATGAACAGATGTAATTGTGGTCTATTACTTTGACGTATCACGGGTTGCATAGAACGATTGCCATAACTTGAAAAGAAAATTAAAAAATTACGCCGATATGTTGCAACGCTTATTCAAACGTTTCACTTTTCCCGCCACGTACTCCGGAGAGACAAATGTTAAAGCGTCCGCAAATTCCGGAGATCGCGTAGCACGGGATCATAGGCGTCCGAGTAGATATCCCGTTTTTTAATCCGTTTTCGCCGAATTTCTCGAGTCCCGGTTTTTGCCGCCTCCTAAATCGTTGTGGCTCTTGTTTTCGTCCTTCTACACGATCGAGCACCCTTAAATTCGGCAATTATATCGAAATAAAACTTATAAATTAATTACCCGCCTATGATTCCATTTTCAGCTGATCGACGAAGGTTATAGGAATATTATGTGAAATCGACAAATAAATATACGAATGTTTGATGCTTTTTTACTTTTTCGGCTACCCCACGACTCGAAGGACCCCGTGCCGTACACGCTTTTAAGCGTCGGAATTTCCCTATCTTTTAGTTAAGGTTCCGGGAGCCGAAAGGGCATTTTCGATAAAGAAAATTGCACGAGAAGCTTCACGGATGCAGAAGATTTTAGGCCTAGATTTTATACTTTCGCTCGTAACTTGGCCAAAAGACGTCCACGAAAGCCGAAAAGGTACGAAAATAAGCGCGAGGACGATCTCTATAAGATAGGGCCGATGGCGGCGGTCCTACGGCCCTTTTCGCTTCGGACCGAGTAAAATCTAACAATTTCTCGGCCGTATTCTAGATAGTTTTCGTAAGGATACGCTTCCCTTCTTAATAGAAAGGGAACCCGAAGGGCTACGAACCTCCGGTTTTGCTGATCGACTTGGCTTCGAGGGAGGAAGATGGTGCAAAAACCGCCTCGCTAGCTTGCACCCTTCGGCCGTGAGAGCTCGCCGAAAACGGTCACCCTTAGCGGCAGAAAATCGTCGCGTCTTTTCGTAAGCGAAACGCTTCCGGCTTAGTAGACGGCGAACGCTGAGGTCTATCGACTCGAGATTTTCGAGCGTCGATGTGCCTTCGAGGGCGAAAATATTGCAAAAACCGCCCCGCTAACTCGCGCCCTTCGGCCGTGGAGCTCCTCGAACGCGGCGAAGGGGTTGCGCCGGAAAATCTCTCGTAACTCGCGAACGAAAAGAGATATCGGAAAGGGGATGGTCGCGTGCACGTCCTCGAAGGTGGGCGCGTATAACGTTCTTCGTCTCGACGTCGCATCTCTTACCGAGAAGGCGGGACACCGTCCTAAAGAAAAAAGACGCCTAAACGAAAACGAAAAAGGGGCCGTAGCTCGAAATTTTTCCCCGCTTCTAGGCGTCGAAATTTTTCGAGGAGATGGATCTCTCGATTTTAGGGGTAGCGTCTCGCTTCTCGAAGGTAGGTCGTCGCTCTCGTTCGCGAGTAAATCGAGAAAAACGATAGGGTCGAAAATGGTTTTTTGGCAAAACGACGCCGAAGGAGGTTTAAGCTGCCATATTTGATTCCGACAAAAGTTGCGGCGTCCAAAAACGAAGGTTTTGGCAAAGTTTAATCGAAATCGTCAGTGCCGTTTGGCCGTAAAGTTCGAAAAGGTAGTTTAGGCGGCTTGTTTTTTTCTAGATATATAACTAGCAAAATTCGCTTCGCGAATTATGCCAGACAAAATCGCTACGCGATTTTGTTTTGAACCGCAGTGAACGCGTATTAGAAACGCTGCGCGTTTAGTGCCTTCGGCGTCTAGCACGACTTATGTTTCAATAAAGTAGTCGATTTTTTTTTGTTTTGTTTAAAAATGGTTAAAATCGGTTTATAAATAACGATATAGTAAAAAAAATTTGAGTGGTTAAAATTAATGGTTGCTAAGAAACAAAATATGCAAAAAAAATTATAAAAATTTTACCTAAACAGGTCTTTGGAGCGAAGGTAACATTTGGTCACGGAAGGTCCAGATGTAATAATGAAGAAAACATGGAAAAAACTGATATTTTCCAGTGTCCAATAAAAACTATACATAAACATTTATATTAGACTCTTTGTCCCGATGGGGACATGCTTTAGTAACAATGGGTACAACTACAATCAAAAACATGCAAAAATTTGAAAAAATTGGTTACCAAATCATGAGGTTACATAAATACTAATTTTAGACATTATTTATCTCACGTTGTAGTCACAAAGTGCACAAATATAATCA
>JARFIZ010000218.1:0-76923 GCA_036325965.1 Sinopyrophorus schimmeli
AAATATAGGCAACGGTTAGAGTTCACATCGTGAGGCCGCCCTTGAATCGTATGGAAATGTATGTAGGGCGTTAAGGCTGGAAACCGCCATGCATTTTCCCTATGCTACAACTTGGGGATTTCAAGAAAATCTAAGCCACGTAAAAGGTTGAATTTTTAGGACAACAAATTTAAGATAATTTTCTATGCCTCTCGAGAAAAAAAAATCGAAAAATGTTTTTATTTTTTATAAAAACAGGAAAACTGTAAAAAAATATCAAAGTTGTCGAATCGGTAAAAAAACGACCGAGAGTCATAGAAATTCTTAAACAATTTAATATTCCATTAAAATTTTTGGAAAATATTTGTTAATCTTCTCTAAAGTCCCCAAGTTAATTTTCGAATAATTTCAAGCATATTTCATGCCTCTGCATTGATTTTAGTCGAGCTAGTACCTGGTAGATGGCAGTTCACGGTAAACTACTTGAAACGCTTGTATGAGATATTTTTAAATTAAATTAACTACTTGTTTAACTTGAAAAATGTGTAATAATCAACAAAGCTGTTAAAAATCTAATGTCCAATATTCATTATATATTTTCTAAATCGTTCATTATTATTTCACGATTTTGCTATCACGTTGTAATTGATATTTACTGAAATTCTTTTAACCACTACCCGCATACGCTCGAGTTATGTCGGGTATGCGAAACTGACAAAATGCACATGCCCGGGGTAAATCAGGCGACATCAATTTTAATGTTACTATATATTTTTTGGCAAAACATTTACGGAAATTTAAAACGAACACAAACACTGTGATAAACAAGAGTTCTTTTATGTACTATATATACATATGTATAATATTAAAAATATTTCCATATAAATATTTTTTTTTGCCCTTCTTTTGAAAATAATTGTGCGGGAAGTGGTTAAATACTTTTAAAATAATATACCTATATATACATTGCAATAGACGACGAGTTCTAAATACAGGAAGTTTGATTGATTCAATTTTAAACTTCTTACAATTAATGCTTTTCAACATTGTTTGAAAAAAAATTTACAGTAGGCATATTAGGTATATATAAAATATACTTAAAATAATAATGGTAACCTAATTCACATTTAATGGAAAATAGGCGCCAATTATAATTATCTTATTTTGTGTTTTAAATGGGGATGAGTGACACAAAATATATAGGGATTTATTCTCAGACATTATGCAGTCGTACCGTTCGTAGTGCACTCGGCCAGTTTTGATTACAAACTTAATCGTAAAAAATAAATTTAATTTTACAACAATAAAATTCTTGAAAACAGAATTCAATTACATAGTATATAGAAATAAAACATAAATAGCCCCTTTTCAATCACAGAATTTTTGTCGATTTGGACAATTTTAATTTTATTATTTCGGTTGTTAACAAAGAACAAAATTGTATAGGATTTGAGGTTGTTAGGTTGTAGGTTAAAAGTAAATATAACAGTTATGCAAGCAGTGACGGATTTAGGCTTGCGGCCGCCCTTTTAAAAGATGAATTTCATTAATTTTGATCCAAATATTTTTATTCGTCTCTAAAATTTTGACATTTCAAAAATTTAGCCGGCCTTCAAATTATGCCGCCCTAGGCCCGGGCCTCACGGGCCTAGGCCTAAATCCATCACTTTTCCATCACTTTTAGAAAATACACATCACAAAGCACTTGTTAGAGTATACTGTAGTAACACCGAAGCTACAATTTTTATTAATAAGAACAAAATATAAACTTTATAAATGAATAACATTTTATTACAAACGTATAATAATTTTAATACAAAATTTACAGTTTTGTTTGGAAACAAGTTTTAACAATTAATGTTTAAATATAATAAAAAGATACAAATTGTTTAAATAAAAAAATTAACAAACTTATAATATTTACAAATCCTGCTAAAAATAAAAAATGCAATGCAAAATTATTTATAATCCTAGGCTGCTCCTTTCTTTGTGATTTTAAAGATTTTAAAATGAAAATGATGAAGGTTCTGCTAAAATTAAAAAATGTTATAATATTCGCATTATACCTATTTGTCAGAGATGATGCGTATGATCTACGGAGCAATTCAAAGCAGTTGGAGCACATAGGATACGACAACCTAAAACAGATTTGATTTTAAAAAAGTTTACCTAAATACGGCAATACAGCTCTTCTTTTAAGATGAAAGGGAATGCTATACGTCTGAACTTGCAATACAGATAGTATTTGCAATTTGGAAAATTCATTCTTGTTTTGTTGATCTTCTGGCAAAACCATCACAGACGTAAATCACTATATTTCATAAAAAAATTGTTTTATATGACAAAACCTGATCAGATCTAAACATACCTAGACGTATTCAAATGCAAAATAATACAAATTAGTTCTTGATGAAAACAATTTCCAAAACGTGGGCGGTATATTGTTAATCCAAAAGCTTCGTAAAATAATCTTGATGATTTATAAAAATTTATTTCAAAAATATTAGTAGGAATAATTTAAATTATCTTTTTTCTTCTTCTCAATTTTCTTCTGTAGAGTGGTTTGTAAAAGTTGTTGCTATTACTTGGGATAAAAATTATTCGATGCGGTAGTTTTTCTTTCTCTTGCATATGATGTGCGAAATTTCACCATAGTCTTTGTGTACGTATGTAAGCATTTCCTCTCACACTTTTGCTAAGGTTATATCGCCTATACTCGGTAAACTGATCTTGATGTTTTCAAAAGAAATTTTCAATAATATTCTTTTGTACTAAGAATACCAAGGCATTAGAAATTGACTATTCTTTTATCTAAAACAATGCATATACATAAGAAAATGGATACCTATACAAAATAAAATCTAAGTAAGTACATTAACTTACTATTAATTTTTTCATTCTTTTCTGAATAGCCTGTAGAATGTATTCTGGATCAGAACAAGGTAGGCCTTCATTGTATGTAAAGTACCGCAAAAATAATTTCCAATACTGTATATAAATTTGCAATTAGAGTAGAATCTAAAAAAACACACTAAGCGAGTCCAAAAGGGACCATCCATAAATTACGTCACACTAATTTCATGATTTTCTGCCCTCCATCGTCACACGTAGTCACATTTGTGAGACCCCGTTGAACAGTTCCAAAATTATTTTTTTATTTCTATTACAAATATTTTTCAATGAAATCAACATCAAATGAAATATTTTAAATAATTGACAAAATAAAAAACTAATTTACCGGATGACGGGTGCCATTTATGTTTGAAACAAAATGTGTATAAGAAGGCAAATGACCACAATGGTCGTACTACCCTAATTTGATCAATATATTTGTATTATATAATTCAATTTATTAATTTTTATTGATTATATTTTTTATTTTATATAATTATTTGCATTTCTTTTTTCAAATATGAAAAACAAAATAATTTTAGTTTATTTTACTACGTACGATAACCGTTATTATTTTAAACCTTTACCAGTAGGCATTTTAAAAATAACAAGGTTTCTAAAGTTCGTTCGAAATACAGTTTTGCTGCTTAGATTTGTACTTCCGAGAATCATAAACTTGCAGGGTTGTAAGATTACAGGAGGCGAGGTATTGTTGTATTTTCGTAGAAGTGAAGTTAGCTAGTTATTTATAAAATTGTGTGAATAATGTCACAAATTCTTTTAGGCTTTAAAAATTTTAATCTTTACTAACATTCGGTCAATAGTTCCTCATCTAATTTCTACTTAATTTAAAAAGCAACTGAAAAAAACATAAAACGGCATGGAATAAAAGCATTCAATGGTATTAAAAGAGCGACTGAAAGTAATGGAAACGAGAATAACTATTTTTGTTTCTAAATTAGAAATACAGAATATTCTTTAAATTGCTGTTTAATTTATTTTAATTAATTCAAACTTGTTAATCAAAATGTCAATCGATTAAACAGTAATTGGGACGAAACATTTTGTTATATGGTTTCTTTAAAGAAAACTATTAAACCATAAGATACATATGTATGTGTTTACGTATGTAGGTACAAAGCTCCTTATTCGCGGGGTGATACGTTCCGTAATTATGTCGCGAATACGGTATAGTAATTTGTGTGGGATTATAAGGAATGCGTTCCCAGGTTAGAAAATTAAAACAAAATTATAATAAAAGCAATTTAATAAGCGATTTTTAAACAATTTAAAGAATCTTTTATTTAAAAGTTCTATTTTCCTTTAATTTCTCTCGGTATTATAAATTGCACTGATTTGGAGATGAAATGATAAGTTGAAGTAATAAAACAAAAAATCGGCATCGTGGCGGAAACGGCTTTTATCAAAGGCCACAGCGGCACGTGTAAGGTTCGGATTCAAAAATAAAGAAATTATCAGCCGCAAAGACAGCAAGTGGTCGCAATACCGATAACGCAAATAACGGACGTGAATAAGGAGGTTTGACCGTAGGTATAATTTTTTTAAAAGAAACGAAACAGATGGAAATAATCTTTAACAAAATTAATTTTAAAAAGATTGCTAATAATTCAGTTAAACTGATCTGTTGATAAATAAAATATATAAATAATATTAGAAAATGTAGCAACAAAGAAAAACCTTGAGACAGCTCTTAGACTAAATAATCGTAAATTAGAAAATTAATTAGGCGCTGTCCATAGAGTGAGAAGTGTCGCGGAGGGCAATAACAGAAAAGGGGGTTCGAGATGGAGTGGTGACCAAAAACAAGGGCAGAATTAGTTTACCTTCGAAAGCGATCAAATGGTAACCACATTGATCGTTGATATTATTCAGATTTGTAAAAGTGTTCTTACCTTATAAGTAGTTACAATAATTCTATTGTTGAGAAGAAGCAGAGTTTTATACAGAAGCAGTGTTTTGATATATGTATCCTTATAATAATTATATAAATAAGTTTTGAGAAGAAGTAGTGTTTTATATATCAGAAGTGGGATTGCCTACGTGCATTATGGGAAATCAAAGAAAAGCCGTCGTAGTAGCTCTCGGCTAATTCAAGTTCCTCGAGTTCTTCGAGCAATTCACGAAGCGCTAGAAGACAAGTAAGAAAATTAAAAGGCGGTTACGAAAAGCGAAAGACAACTGCAAAGACAAACTGTGGGTACACCTTATTCCAGTTTAAATGTTGACGAATCGTTAATACCGATATTTGACGCCTCGAACGCGAATTTATCCACAAAGGAATGGATTAATAAAGTGGATGAACTTGGCGATATTTATAAATGGGGTGATAAACTAATTATAAAGCTCGCTACATCTCGATTTAGAGGTAATGTTAGAAAATGGTACGATTCCCTACCACAACAATGTAAAGAATGGGAACAAATGAGAACTTTATTGTTAGAAACATTTCCTTGTAGTATTAAATTTGGTAAATTATTTGTAGAAGCCGCAAATTATGTACATAGGCCTAATCAGAAATTAAGCGACTATTGTTTTGAAAAATTAACAAGATTACGCAAACTACATTTAGATATAAGAAACGAAAATATTATTGATTGTATCATTGAGGGCATTAGCAATGAAAATATAAAACTATCCGCAAGGGCAGCCAATTTTAAATCAGTAGGCCTTTTAGCAAATTATTTAGATCATGCGAATCAAAATAGTATTCGCTTATTAAAAAAAAGTGTTTTTATTGATAATGCCCAAGGGTCATCAAAATCCGTACCGGAAATGAAAGCAGAGGTTACCGATCCGAGGTAAATGGAATTATGTACCAGCGAAGCATAAGGTTTGTTATAATTGTAAAGGTCCTCACATGGCCTGAGATTGTCCCAACGCCCTTATAAGATGTGATATGTGTAAAAAAATAGGTCACAGCAAGGACCAGTGTTATAAAAATAAAAATAGATCACGAAATGTAAATTCAATCGACTGTCTTACGGAAAATATATACGAGAAAGCGATTTTCATTAATGGAACGTTAGTAAAAAATTGCTTAATTGATACGGGGAGTTCGTGTACTTTAATAAAAAAATCTGTTGCCGAGAAAATAAAAGTAATTAGTGTTCCACTGGATACTTCGGTATTTCTGAAAAGTTTTATGGAAACCATTTAACTTGTAATACAGTAGGTAAGGCAAAAATTGAAATTGACGAGTCTTGCGGAGATGTGAGTGCCTTCATAATAAATGACGCTTGTCTATCGTACAATATTATTATTGGGTGTGATTATATAAATCAGCCTCAAGTAGCTATGTTCAAGGTAGATAAAACTTTTGGCTTAAAAATATGACCGATATAGGTATTAATAACGTAGGTCAAAGTAAATTGACGATGGAAATGATAAATTTTGGGACTATTAGTGAGAAAGCTAAAAATCACGCCTTTAAGTTATTGTGCGAATACCAAGACAGAATTTCGACAAACCTTAAAGATCTCGGAAAAACCGATGTTGTTAGAATGAAAATAGCCTGTAAATCCAATGAACCAATTGTTTACAATCCGTACCGAATGTCAAAGTACGAAAAGAAATTGTTAATGATCTGTTGCAAGAGCTTTTAAGTAGCGGAATTATAAGAGAATCTCAATCAGCATATGCTAGTCCCATACTTTTAGTCAAAAAGAAAACTGGTGATCACCGTTTGTGCATTGATTATCGTCGACTAAATGCAATCACAGTTAGAGAGAAATATCCGTTGCCCTTGATTGACGACCAAATTGATATGTTAGGTGGTCATAAGTATTTTATAACTTTAGATTTGGCCTCTGGGTATTACCAGATACCTATGGAAGATGATTCAATTGACAAAACTGCTTTTATAACACCTACAGCTCATTACGAGTTTTTGAGAATGCCGTTCGGACTGACAAATGCACCTTCGGTTTTTCAACGATTAATCAATACGGTCTTTAAAGACTATTTAAATAAAATTATTTATGCATATTTAGACGACCTTATAATTCTAGCTCACACAGTGGAACAAGCTCTCTAGGTTAAAAATTGTATTCGATATTTTAAGGCAGGGTAACCTCACGCTTAAGCTAAGCAAATGCAACTTTTGAAATCAAAAAATTTCGTATCTGGACAAATAAGCGAACTAGGCGTACGACCAGGCGAAGAAAAGATTAAAGCAGTCACGCAGATAAAGAGCCAACTACTGTAAGAGAAATCAGACAGTTTCTGGGTCTTTGGGATTTTCAGATATGTTCAGAATTATGCTACGGTAGTGGAACCATTAACTAGATTACTAAGAAAAGAAGTTGCATTTGATTGGTCAAAGCAACATGAAGCTTTCATACGGATTAAACGAATTTTGGTAACGGACCTATATTAGCAACATTTGATTCACTTAAAACTGAATTACATACAGATGCTAGTAGTTTATTTGGTGCTATTTTAATACAGTTTAAAGATAGACAACAAGTAGTATACAGTAGTAAGCAAACTAGTCCAGAACAACGTCGGTACCATTCTTACGAACTAGAAACGCTTGCTGTAGTGCTCGCCTTGCAGTATTTTAGAGTGTACCTGTTAGTATTAGTTTTACTGTTGTTACTGACTGCAATGCATTACGTGCAGCATTTTCAAAAAGATCTGGTACCACGAGTAGGCATTCTTCATACAAGATTATGATTTTCAATTATTCATAGACCTGGTACGAAATGGGCATGTAGATGCTTTACAAGTCCACTTCCAGAATATTTGGAAATTTTAACAATTGATATTACTAAGCGATTGATAGTGGCGGCTCAGATGCAAGATGATCAACTTAAAATGATCCGTGACATACTGAGAGATGTAAATATTAAAACCACCGGCAGTACTTTGATAAATATGAATTACGTGACGATAAGGTCTATAGAAAATGGGGACAAAGTCGTTGTGGTAGTTCCAAAGTCCTCAAGGTGGCAAATTTGTAAGTTATGTCATGATGAAAGTGGGCATTTTGGAACTGAGAAAACACTGAAAAAATTAATGAAAATTATTGGTTTGCAGCACGAAGTTTGTAAAAAGTATGTAGAGTCCTGTCTTTCTTGTCTCTATTATAAAAACGGAAGCTCAAAAAGAAGGGTTTTACATCCCATAGAAAGGTTCCGTTCCTTTTCACACCATACATATCGATCATTTATTTTGTAAAAGCAAAAGAACAACAAATACATCTTAGTGATGGTTAATTAAAAGTTTTCTTAAAAAAAAAACAAAATTTATAAAAATTTTATCATTATATTTTATATAGAATTATTTCAGACAAAATTTATTCAATTTTAAAACATTTTATATTAATTCTAATTTTCAAAATAATCAAAAATAAAGAACCATTAAATGCATTTCGGTACCTGCGAAATTTGCCGAATTGGACAAGGAATGGAATGCAATGCCTGATTCAGTCTTTGAAAATCTTATTGATTCAATGCCATCTCGCTGTCAGGCAGTTATAAAATCTCGTGGTTTCCCCAAATAAGTATTAGGCATTTTATGATTATAAAATTGTTTTAGTGTATTGTTATACAGTTATTTTTCATTAAATCGTTCTTAGTGTTCTGTTCTGAAAAATGCGTTTTTTACACAAATAAGTCTGAGCTCGTTTAACTTCCGTAAATTTTTGTTTATCACGTTTTAAACATAATAATTCTTTTTCTCATACAAAACTGTATAACATACTCAAAAATGAAGTAAAATGGCCCATATTTTAAAAAGTTCTTCTCGAAAAATCATTTAGGCACTCACTTTTGGGCGCTACTGTATTTCGGGATACACTCTGTGTTTACAATGTGTTTACAATGATAACACCCTGCATGTACACTAAGTATATTCTACAGCTAACGCTATCTACCCGATTCCCGCACGCCAAGCCTCCCTGTCCCACGCCTGATCCTCTTCTAGATCTCTTTTTGCCATTGCCTGCCTGATTCCCTCGTTCCAGGAGCGTCGTGGCCTCCCTCGCTTTCTTCTTCCTGCTGGCTGCCACTGGAATATCTTCTTGGGTAGCCTCTTCTCTGACATTCTCAGTAAATGCCCGAACCACTTTAGGCTCCGTTTAACTTTTCTTAATGAAATTATAATGTATAATTTTAACCTATATAAGTAAATTTAAAACATTTAAATAAGTTTTAAGGATTACCACCCAGCGTGAACGCGTTAAGGGGGCGGTCCGAGAGAACTGGGTTGCCTAATATCGACTAAAATTTAGACGTTTCTTACTTCAATTACCATTTTTAAATAACAATATATAATGTTGCAAAAAAAATTAAATAGACCAATAAAGGATTGGACTAGAGCATGGCATATTTCATTTTCCCCAAAAATGTAATATAAATCTAAAAAAAAAATAGCAAACCTGCTGAAATTAAAATGCTTTAAGGGGCAAAAAAGACGATAGTTCAAGCTGTAATTATACAAAAACTAAAGAATTTGATCAAATTTGAAATATGCTATGCTGTAAAGCCATCTTTTGTGTATATATTGTTAGAAAATTGTATTGAAAAAGTAATTAATAACAATTTGATAATTGAAGTGCCGAAGCACTGTTTTTGGTCTCGCTGGGCAAGGTTATGTTGAGAGTTTTATTGCGGTTCCTCGTTTTCGCTAACCAAAACTTTGACCCTTGTCCGTTAGATGGTAATAGCGTTGAACAGTTGTATTTGAAAGTTGTGGGGTAATGGCGCCTTGGGATGGCGTTATTACATCAGTGATAGACAAAAAAAGACTAAAATAATTAAAAATTACACTCAGATTTATTTTAGGGTCTGTAATGATCACAAACACATTTGTCTGGTTTCTATATGAGAATTCGTTTAGTACTAGTACGGATTGCGTAATCGCGCTATTCTTTGCGGTGTTGGACCAGATTTTTTCAGGTACCTGAACGCAGATCGATAAAAATCGTAACATCGTAATGGTTTAATAATATCAATGCACCGTTGGACGTTGGTTAGTACTTTACTTCGATTAAGTGCTTGCCTTTTGGCAAACGAAGAATTTTTATGGTTGCTTAATTTACGCTTCTGACTCAATGCAATCCGCGTTTTTGGCATTTTCGTAAAATAAAAATATTTCACTTAAATGACAAAAAAAAATTATACACTACAAATACAAATCTGCATCCACTACAAAAGCAATGGACTCTGATTCTGAACGATAACTACAAATTTTACAGCCTTTTTGTATTTTTAGGTGTGAGTGGGCTAAAATAATAACCACTGAAGTAATTCAATACATTTTTATCTCTTTTTATAAGCACACTTTATAATATAGCCAATGTCGCTTTTTAATAAAGCAACGACTTTTTAATGGGTGCAATTATAAATACATACATAGGTATATGATTATATATGATGTATATTATAGGTATTTTATATTTATTTTAAAGAAGTTAAAACTTGTTAACAAAGCGGAAGCGTGTTAATAGTTTAATAATATAAATTATTATTAATTGTTTAGAACTTTTTATAATTATATTCTCGTAAACACAATAAAGATGCAAAACGCATGTTACGAATACGGCCGATCATAAAGAATGTATAATATTGTAAAAGGTAAAAGGAAAGCATATTTATAATTATACAAATGTTTTTTATATAAAATAAGTAATATATACGTCAAAATTGTAAACAAAGAAAGTACATTGCAACAGTTTATTTTAAAAATAAGAATCTCAACTTTGCAACCGGTTTCCTGGTGGTGAGTAGTCTATTCATTCTATACCAATCTGTATTTCTACTTTGGTTCGCATTGGGGTTAAAATACAAATTTGCCGACTTACCTGCCACCTACCAGATATTGCGATTTGTGTTTGTCAAACCGCAGCCTTAAATGTTTGTATATTTAACATCAAACCATGTCCACACTAACCGATAAATTAACCGAACTTGAAAAGAAATAGAAACATGAAATGGAATATTATAGGCATATCGGAAGAATTAGAAGGATGTATAACACTGAAATCAGGTAATGAATTGTTCTAAAAGGAAAAGAAGACAAAAGATTTGGAGGTGTTGCAATATTAATAAACAAAATATAAAACACAGAATAACACAACACAGGAGTATATCAGAAAGGATAATATCCATAGACATTCAGATTAATAAAGAGACAAATGTAGAATAATTCAGGTATACGCCCCAACAAAAGACTACGATGACGAGGAAATAGAAAAATTCTATGAAGACATTAACTTTGCACTTCAGGAAAACCTACAAAATATGTAATATTGATGGAGATTTCAACGCAAGAATTGGAATAAAGAATAATAAGAAGAAACATTCCTAGGACCATTTGGTCTAGGAACTAGAAACGAAAGAGGAGATGCTCTTGTAAATTTTACAAACGAAAACAAATTACATATAATGAATACCTACTTTAAAAAACCTCTTGGAAGGCGATGGACCTGGCAAAGTAGGGATAATAGGACAAAGAGCGAGTATGATTTCATTATAAGCAACAACAAAACATAATAATGGACACAGGGGTCATTAACTCAATAAACGTAGGAAGCGACCATCGTATGGTAAGAGCCAAAATATACATAAACGCTAAACAGGAAAGACGGACACTAATAAACAAAAGCAAAACCATCGAGGCAAACCTACTAAAGACAAAAGCAATTCAGTATCAAGAAATTTTACAGGAACGCTCTCCATCTATAACTAACATTGAATCTTGACGAATACAACAGAACATTAACAAAAATATAATTGAAATATCCCAACAATTATCTAAAACTAAGAGAAATAAAGAACAAAAACTAAAACTAGAAACAATAAATCTAATAGAAAAAGGAAACATATGAGAAACAGAACACGGATAATGAGACAGAAATGAAGGCAATAAACAAAAGATTAAACAAAAATTAGACAAGACATTAGAAGCTACGAAATGGAAAAATCAAAAACACACTAGAAGAAGGAAAAGCCTAAAACAAATCATGAAATCTATGTTAGAAGGAAAAACAAAATAATAAAAATACGAAATGAAAACAATGAAATAATAACGGAAAAACAACAATTAAGGGAAATAGTGCAAAAATATTATGAGCAACTATACGACACATAAAGCAATCCACCACCAAACAAGAAAGAAGACAATAGAAAAAAAATCCAAAACATAGGCACAGAAGACATTCCTAATATCACCATATATGAGATACAACACGCACTAAGCAAAATGGCAAACAAAAAATCACCAGGTGAAGACGATATAGTGACGGAAATGCTGAAATATGGAGGTCTTCCTGTACTAACACTACTACAACAACTATATGAGAAATGCTTGAATGAAGAACGGATACCGGAAGATTGGAACAATGCACTGATGGTTATGATATTCAAAAAAGGAAACAAAGAACGATTAGCAAACTACAGACCTATAAGTCTCCTCTCAGTGTTATACAAGCTGTTCTTAGAATGCTTACTGAACGACTATCAAACAAACTGGATTGCTATCAACCGGAGCAGGCTGGTTTTAGGGTGATACAGCACACTGATCATCTACAGGTGGTGAGAACGCTAATTGAGAAAGCAAATGAATACAATATAACACTATGGATAGCCTTCATAGATTATAAAAGGCCTTCAACACCATTGAAATATGGTCGGTCCTAAATGCATTAAGCAACTGCAGAATAGACGACAGATATGCTAAAATTATAAAGAATATATATGAAAATGCCACTTTTCAAATCTTGCTCGAAGAAAAACGAATAAAGTAAGGATGAAAAGAGGAGTTCGCCAGGGACTCCATGTCGCCAAAACTATTCACGCTGGTGTTAGAAGATATATTTAAAGAACTTAGTTGGGAACAGAAAGGCATTTTAGTCGACGGCGAAAGCTTAATCATCTACGTTTCGCAGATGATGTTGTAATATTCAGTGAATCCCAGAAGAACTACAAGAAATGATAAATGAGCTGCAAATAATATCGCAGGAAGTCGGTTTGAAAATAAATACCGCCAAGACTAAATACATGACCAACCAAATAAACAGGGAAAACAACACCGAAATAAAAGTACAGAACCAAAGATTGGACGAAGTAAATTCATATATATATCTAGGTCAAACAGTAAAAGCATCAAAAGAAAATCTTAAGGCCGACCTAGAACGAAGAATATCACTGCGTGGGCCAGTTTTGAAAGCTCAAAAACGTTAACATCCACACTTCCAAATACAATTAAAGCCAGAGTTTTGATCAATATGTATTACCTGTTATGACATATGGAACGGAGACATGGGCTCTAAATAAAAGTATAAAGACTCGATTACAGACTACTCAAAGAGCGATGGAGAGACGCATGCTGGGAATATCACTCCGAGACCATATAAAAATATAGATATAAGAAAAGATCAAAAGTAACAGACGTAATATATAGGATATGCAAACGAAAATGGAAATGGCCCGGCCATATCGCAAGAACAAATGACAACAGATGGACCAAGAAGATAATAGAATGGAGACCTCGACAACACCAAAGAGGAGTAGGACGCCCACAAACTCGCTGGACTGATGATGTAAAGAGACATGTGGGGGGAAGATGGATGCAACTAGCACAGAACAGAAACGAATGGGGAAAACTTGAGGAGGCTTACATCCGACGTTGGATGGATTAGCTTTTTTGATTGATTGATTGATTGTTTTGAGGTTAGATCTATTCGAATTTTCAATACTAATAATCTCTTAAATCCTTTAATCAATTTGAATTCTGTTTGAATAAAATGAATTCGGTTCGTTTAAAGAATGGTCAGACATAATTTTAAAAGTCGAATTATTTAATACACAAGTTTAACTTCTGTCATCTTAAAGATGCAAATTATTTAAAACTACAAAAGAACATAAATTGGAAATATGTCTCCCACGAACCCCAAATTAGTTTTATTTAAAATTAATGTTGCAAGTCTTTCTTTGTTTAAATTTAGACAATATATTATTTATTAAGATTTTAAATTATAAATATCTTTCCTACCTTTGCAATATTAGACATCTTAAGTGATTTGCGTATTTAACATGCGTTGTTGCATCTTTATTTGTTTACGAGAATAAATATAAAGAGTTCTACAATTAATCATAATTAATATAAACTTTGTGCAGGTAATCCGTTTGTTAACAAATTTTAACTTTTTAATACCCATATAAAAACCTATAATATAAATAATGATTGTATAGAATGATTATAATTCACCCATTAGGAAAGCGTTGCTTTATTAAAGGATTGAGTATATTATAAAGTTCTTATAAAAATAAAATGTTTGAATTACTTTCAGTTGTGTTACAATTTTAGACTTACTATACCTAAATATAAAAACTATTTGTATAATCTATAAATCATGATTCCATTACCTTTTATATTATGCACATTTGTATGTTGTATTGTAAATGCGTTTTGCATTATTATTGTGTTTACGAGAATAAAAATTATTGAAAAGGTAATTAAGCAATCATAAAATTTATTTCCAAAAGGCTTAAACTTATGTAGTACTAACCAGACGTTCCGCTTTGTTATACAGAGTTTTATTTTCTTATAAAATTTATTATAAATACTTATTAATCAAAATAATCATATACCTATGATGCTATTTAATTAATTGCACCCATTAAAAATCTTCTTTCATATAAGAAAGCACATGGTAAGTATAAAGTGTGTTATAAAAGAGATAAAATATTATTAATTACTTATAAGGTTATATATTTTTTAACTCTGCTTCTTCTCAACAATGAATTATGAATACATAAGGCTAGTAACAATTTTACAATTAATAACTTCAGATCAAGAGGTTACCATTTATGCTTTTGAGTGGAAACAATTCTTTGTTATTTGGTCATATAATTTTTTTTGTACATTTCAAGGACACGCCTATAATTTTCTTTTACGAATTAATTGTCTAAAAGCGGTTCAGTTATCGAAGCTAAATTAAGCAACCATAAAGTCTTCGTTTGTCCTCAAAAGGCTAACACTTAATCGAAGTAAAGTACTAACCAACGTCCAACGGTTTGTTTATAAGAGTATTTATTTTCTTATAATTTATAGTTGTTTTTTTAAATAGTGTTGGTGTAAATCAAAATGGAATTACGACTATAGACACTAATGTGCCTAGTTTGAATTCCAATTCTCCCACAACTTTAAATGAATTTTCTTTCATATCGGAAGAAAGTTACAACAGGTAAGTTAATTTTTTATAAAAACACTACTTCTTCTCAAAACTTATTTATATAATTATTATAAGGATACATATATCAAAACACTGCTTCTGTATAAAACTCTGCTTCTTCTCAACAATAGAATTATTGTAACTACTTATAAGGTAAGAACACTTTTACAAATCTGAATAATATCAACGATCAATGTGGTTACCATTTGATCGCTTTCGAAGGTAAACTAATTCTGCCCTTGTTTTTGGTCACCACTCCATCTCGAACCCCCTTTTCTGTTATTGCCCTCCGCGACACTTCTCACTCTATGGACAGCGCCTAATTAATTTTCTAATTTACGATTATTTAGTCTAAGAGCTGTCTCAAGGTTTTTCTTTGTTGCTACACTCGGCCATCCTCGTCTTCGGTTCTGTCCTCAGACCCGTCCGTAAAGGTTTCTAAAAATCACAAATAATATAATTAAATTAACCACGGTGATGTCTGAAATTCAACTATCTTTCTTTGTGACAACTAATAACTTTACTAAGTGCTTGGGTCTCAATTCCCAACAGGCACTAGTCGTTTTGTGCTAAGTGTGGACCTGGAGTTGCATACATCATAGTACGTACCAACTATTTATTCCAACACTCCACATTTATACTCATTAATTCAATTTAGAGCTCGTGCATAGTATATGGACCTGGTACTTTCATAGTACGTACCCATTCCAAATACCCACATTTCTCTATTTTCCATCGACTTTAGCGCATATCATAGGGGTTTAGTACCTCATAGCATACACCCACCCATATAACTCGCCATCAGTCTCTATTTCACCTTCTTTTTTTGTCAAAATAAACCCTTGAAATCTTACCTCTTAAGATAACCCATGGTTTCATTTTGTCCACCGAAACAACGGTATTACTTTTTTGAATTCTCTCTCATGTCCTGAACTGCATATCTATCATTAAACAGGACTTTATTTATCTTAAACGGTCCCTTATACTTGGGCAGCAGCTTCCTGCTCGTTCCCGTACTAGGATTGTCCGTTTTCATTATCATCACTACATCACCCTTATTATATTTTCTTGCAGTTTTTTTTGTTTTGTCGAATCTTCTTTTTTGTTTTATTTGATCGCTTGTTAACTTTTTTGAAATATTTTCTCTTAATTCTTTTAAATGGGAAACACCTAATTTTCCCTGAACTACACTTAGTATAGGACCTTCGGCAAGGCCCTTCCCCTTGTAACCAGCCAACGCTTCCAAGGGGCTTGTCCCAATTGCCACATTAAAAGTCATATTCATTGACCCTTGCACTCGTTTAATGAAAGTGTCCCAATTTACTTCATCGGCACCTGCAGCCGTACACGAAAGTGCATTTAGTATGGTTCGGTTATACCTTTCGCATTGCCCATTAGCTCTGGGAGTTGCAACAGCATTCAGCACATGCCTTACCCCATACGTCGCGCAAAATGTTTTAAAAGTTGCAGAGGTAAATGCGGTCCCTCTGTCTGAAATAATTCTAGTGGGAGTCCCAAAATATACATGATATTAAGTATTGCTTTGATAGCAGATTTTGTTTTGTGTCCTTTACGGCTTCAAGAAAACAAAACTTTGTGAATCCGTCAACCATCACTAAGATGTATTTGTTGTTCTTTTGCTTTTTTCAAAAGGCCCTAAATGATCGATATGTATGGTGTGAAAAGGAACGGGAACCTTCTCTATGGGATGTAAAACCCTTCTTTTTTTAGCTTCCGTTTTATAATAGAGACAAGAAAGACAGGACTCTACATACTTTTTACAAACTGTCGTGCTCGCGCAAACCAATAATTTTCATTAATTTTTTCAGTGTTTTCTCAGTTCCAAAATGCCCACTTTCATCATGACATAACTTACAAATTTGCCACCTTGAGGACTTTGGAACTACCCACAACGACTTTCCGTCCCCATTTTCTATAGACCTTATCGTCACGTAATTCATATTTATCAAAGTACTGCCGGGTGGTTTTAATATTTACACCTCTCTCAGTATGTCACGGATCATTTTAAGTTGATCATCTTGCATCTGAGCCGCCACTATCCAATCCGCTTCAGTAATATCAATTGTTAAAATTTCCAAATATTCTGGAAGTGGACTTCGGCTCAAAGCATCTACATGCCCCATTCTCGTACCAGGTCTATGAATAATTGAAAATCATAATCTTGTACTTGAAGCCACCATCGCCCTACTCGTGGTACCAGATCTTTTTTTGAAAATGCTGCACGTAATGCATTGCAGTCAGTAACAACAGTAAAACTAATACCTAACAGGTACACTCTAAAATACTGCAAGGCGAGCACTACAGCAAGCGTTTCTAGTTCGTAAGAATGGTACCGACGTTGTTCTGGACTAGTTTGCTTACTACTGTACCCTACTACTTGTTGTCTCCCATCTTTAAACTGTATTAAAATAGCACCAAACCCTAAACTACTAGCATCTGTATGTAATTCAGTTTTAAGTGAAGGGTCAAATGTTGCTAATATAGGTCGCGTTACCAAAATTCGTTTAATCCGTATGAAAGCTTCATGTTGCTCCCTTGACCAATCAAATGCAACTTCTTTTCTTAGTAATCTAGTTAATGGTTCCACTACCGTAGCATAATTCTGAACATATCTCCGAAAATACCCGGAAAGACCCAGAAACTGTCTGATTTCTCTTACAGTAGTTGGCTCTTTCATCTGCGTGACTGCTTTAATCTTTTCTTCGCCTGGTCGTACGCCTAGTTCGCTTATTTCCCGTCCCAGATACGTAATTTTGATTTCAAAAGTTGCATTTGCTTAGCTTAAGCGTGAGGTTACCCTGCCTTAAAATATCGAATACAATTTTTAACCTAAAAGAGCTTGTTCCACTGTGTGAGCTAGAATTATAAGGTCGTCTAAATATGCATAAATAATTTTATTTAAATAGTCTTTAAAGACCGTATTGATTAATCGTTGAAAAACCGAAGGTGCATTTGTCAGTCCGAACGGCATTCTCAAAAACTCGTAATGAGCTGTAGGTGTTATAAAAGCAGTTTTGTCAATTGAATCATCTTCCATAGGTATCTGGTAATACCCAGAGGCCAAATCTAAAGTTATAAAATACTTATGACCACCTAACATATCAATTTGGTCGTCAATCAAGGGCAACGGATATTTCTCTCTAACTGTGATTGCATTTAGTCGACGATAATCAATGCACAAACGGTGATCACCAGTTTTCTTTTTGACTAAAAGTATGGGACTAGCATATGCTGATTGAGATTCTCTTATAATTCCGCTACTTAAAAGCTCTTGCAACAGATCATTAACAATTTCTTTTCGTACTTTGACATTCGGTACGGATTGTAAACAATTGGTTCATTGGATTTACAGGCTATTTTCATTCTAACAACATCGGTTTTTCCGAGATCTTTAAGGTTTGTCGAAATTCTGTCTTGGTATTCGCACAATAACTTAAAGGCGTGATTTTTAGCTTTCTCACTAATAGTCCCAAAATTTATCATTTCCATCGTCAATTTACTTTGACCTACGTTATTAATACCTATATCGGTCATATTTTTAAGCCAAAAAGTTTTATCTACCTTGAACATAGCTACTTGAGGCTGATTTATATAATCACACCCAATAATAATATTGTACGATAGACAAGCGTCATTTATTATGAAGGCACTCACATCTCCGCAAGACTCGTCAATTTCAATTTTTGCCTTACCTACTGTATTACAAGTTAAATGGTTTCCCATAAAACTTTTCAGAAATACCGAAGTATCCAGTGGAACACTAATTACTTTTATTTTCTCGGCAACAGATTTTTTTATTAAAGTACACGAACTCCCGTATCAATTAAGCAATTTTTTACTAACGTTCCATTAATGAAAATCGCTTTCTCGTATATATTTTCCGTAAGACAGTCGATTGAATTTACATTTCGTGATCTATTTTTATTTTTATAACACTGGTCCTTGCTGTGACCTATTTTTTTACACATATCACATCTTATAAGGGCGTTGGGACAATCTCGGCCATGTGAGGACCTTTACAATTATAACAAACCTTATGCTTCGCTGGTACATAATTCCATTTACCCCTCGGATCGGTAACCTCTGCTTTCATTTCCGGTACGGATTTTGATGACCCTTGGGCATTATCAATAAAAACACTTTTTTTTAATAAGCGAATACTATTTTGATTCGCATGATCTAAATAATTTGCTAAAAGGCCTACTGATTTAAAATTGGCTGCCCTTGCGGATAGTTTTATATTTTCATTGCTAATGCCCTCAATGATACAATCAATAATATTTTCGTTTCTTATATCTAAATGTAGTTTGCGTAATCTTGTTAATTTTTCAAAACAATAGTCGCTTAATTTCTGATTAGGCCTATGTACATAATTTGCGGCTTCTACAAATAATTTACCAAATTTAATACTACAAGGAAATGTTTCTAACAATAAAGTTCTCATTTGTTCCCATTCTTTACATTGTTGTGGTAGGGAATCGTACCATTTTCTAACATTACCTCTAAATCGAGATGTAGCGAGCTTTATAATTAGTTTATCACCCCATTTATAAATATCGCCAAGTTCATCCACTTTATTAATCCATTCCTTTGTGGATAAATTCGCGTTCGAGGCGTCAAATATCGGTATTAACGATTCGTCAACATTTAAACTGGAATAAGGTGTACCCACAGTTTGTCTTTGCAGTTGTCTTTCGCTTTTTCGTAACCGCCTTTTTAATTTTCTTACTTGTCTTCTAGCGCTTCGTGAATTGCTCGAAGAACTCGAGGAACTTGAATTAGCCGGAGAGCTACTACGACGGCTTTTCTTTGATTTCCCCATAATGCACGTAGGCAATCCCACTTCTGATATATAAAAACACTACTTCTTCTCAAAACTTATTTATATAATTATTATAAGGATACATATATCAAAACACTGCTTCTGTATAAAACTCTGCTTCTTCTCAACAATAGAATTATTGTAACTACTTATAAGGTAAGAACACTTTTACAAATCTGAATAATATCAACGATCAATGTGGTTACCATTTGATCGCTTTCGAAGGTAAACTAATTCTGCCCTTGTTTTTGGTCACCACTCCATCTCGAACCCCCTTTTCTGTTATTGCCCTCCGCGACACTTCTCACTCTATGGACAGCGCCTAATTAATTTTCTAATTTACGATTATTTAGTCTAAGAGCTGTCTCAAGGTTTTCTTTGTTGCTACATTTTCTAATATTATTTATATATTTTATTTATCAACAGATCAGTTTAACTGAATTATTAGCAATCTTTTTAAAATTAATTTTGTTAAAGATTATTTCCATCTGTTTCGTTTCTTTTAAAAAAATTATACCTACGGTCAAACCTCCTTATTCACGTCCGTTATTTGCGTTATCGGTATTGCGACCACTTGCTGTCTTTGCGGCTGATAATTTCTTTATTTTTGAATCCGAACCTTACACGTGCCGCTGTGGCCTTTGATAAAAGCCGTTTCCGCCACGATGCCGATTTTTTGTTTTATTACTTCAACTTATCATTTCATCTCCAAATCAGTGCAATTTATAATACCGAGAGAAATTAAAGGAAAATAGAACTTTTAAATAAAAGATTCTTTAAATTGTTTAAAAATCGCTTATTAAATTGCTTTTATTATAATTTTGTTTTAATTTTCTAACCTGGGAACGCATTCCTTATAATCCCACACAAATTACTATACCGTATTCGCGACATAATTACGGAACGTATCACCCCGCGAATAAGGAGCTTTGTACCTACATACGTAAACACATACATATGTATCTTATGGTTTAATAGTTTTCTTTAAAGAAACCATATAACAAAATGTTTCGTCCCAATTACTGTTTAATCGATTGACATTTTGATTAACAAGTTTGAATTAATTAAAATAAATTAAACAGCAATTTAAAGAATATTCTGTATTTCTAATTTAGAAACAAAAATAGTTATTCTCGTTTCCATTACTTTCAGTCGCTCTTTTAATACCATTGAATGCTTTTATTCCATGCCGTTTTATGTTTTTTTCAGTTGCTTTTTAAATTAAGTAGAAATTAGATGAGGAACTATTGACCGAATGTTAGTAAAGATTAAAATTTTTAAAGCCTAAAAGAATTTGTGACATTATTCACACAATTTTATAAATAACTAGCTAACTCCACTTCTACGAAAATACAACAATACCTCGCCTCCTGTAATCTTACAACCCTGCAAGTTTATGATTCTCAAGTACAAATCTAAGCAGCAAAACTGTATTTCGAACGAACTTTAGAAACCTTGTTATTTTTAAAATGCCTACTGGTAAAGGTTTAAAATAATAACGGTTATCGTACGTAGTAAAATAAACTAAAATTATTTTGTTTTTCATATTTGAAAAAAGAAATGCAAATAATTATATAAAATAAAAAATATAATCAATAAAAATTAATAAATTGAATTATATAATACAAATATATTGATCAAATTAGGGTAGTACGACCATTGTGGTCATTTGCCTTCTTATACACATTTTGTTTCAAACATAAATGGCACCCGGTCATCCGGTAAATTAGTTTTTTATTTTGTCAATTATTTAAAATATTTCATTTGATGTTGATTTCATTGAAAATATTTGTAATAGAAATAAAAAAATAATTTTGGAACTGTTCAACGGGGTCTCACAAATGTGACTACGTGTGACGATGGAGGGCAGAAAATCATGAAATTAGTGTGACGTAATTTATGGATGGTCCCTTTTTGGACTCGCTTAGTGTGTTTTTTTTTTAGATTCTACTCTAATTGCAAATTTATATACAGTATTGGAAATTATTTTTTGCGGTACTTTACATACAATGAAGGCCTACCTTGTTCTGATCCAGAATACATTCTACAGGCTATTCAGAAAAAGAATGAAAAAAAATTAATAGTAAGTTAATGTACTTACTTAGATTTTATTTTTGTATAGGTATCCATTTTCTTATGTATATGCATTGTTTTAGATAAAAGAATAGTCAATTTCTAATGCCTTGGTATTCTTAGTACAAAAGAATATTATTGAAAATTTCTTTTGAAAACATCAAGATCAGTTTACCGAGTATAGGCGATATAACCTTAGCAAAAAGTGTGAGAGGAAATGCTTACATACGTACACAAAGACTATGGTGAAATTTCGCACATCATATGCAAGAGAAAGAAAAACTACCGCATCGAATAATTTTTATCCCAAGTAATAGCAACAACTTTTACAAACCACTCTACAGAAGAAAATTGAGAAGAAGAAAAAAGATAATTTAAATTATTCCTACTAATATTTTTGAAATAAATTTTTATAAATCATCAAGATTATTTTACGAAGCTTTTGGATTAACAATATACCGCCCACGTTTTGGAAATTGTTTTCATCAAGAACTAATTTGTATTATTTTGCATTTGAATACGTCTAGGTATGTTTAGATCTGATCAGGTTTTATCATATAAAACAATTTTTTTATGAAATATAGTGATTTACGTCTGTGATGGTTTTGCCAGAAGATCAACAAAACAAGAATGAATATTTCCAAATTGCAAATACCATCTGTATTGCAAGTTCAGACGTATAGCATTCCCTTTCATCTTAAAAGAAGAGCTGTATTGCCGTATTTAGGTAAACTTTTTAAAATCAAATCTGTTTTAGGTTGTCGTATCCTATGTTTCTCCAACTGCTTTGAATTGCTCCGTAGATCATACGCATCATCTCTGACAAATAGGTATAATGCGAATATTATAACATTTTTAATTTTAGCAGAACCTTCATCATTTTCATTTTAAAATCTTTAAAATCACAAAGAAAGGAGCAGCCTAGGATTATAAATAATTTTGCATTGCATTTTTATTTTTAGCAGGATTTGTAAATATTATAAGTTTGTTAATTTTTTATTTAAACAATTTGTATCTTTTATTATATTTAAACATTAATTGTTAAAACTTGTTTCCAAACAAAACTGTAAATTTTGTATTAAAATTATTATACGTTTGTAATAAAATGTTATTCATTTATAAAGTTTATATTTTGTTCTTATTAATAAAAATTGTAGCTTCGGTGTTACTACAGTATACTCTAACAAGTGCTTTGTGATGTGTATTTTTCTAAAAGTGATGGAAAAGTGATGGATTTAGGCCTAGGCCCGTGAGGCCCGGGCCTAGGGCGGCATAATTTGAAGGCCGGCTAAATTTTGAAATGTCAAAATTTTAGAGACGAATAAAAATATTTGGATCAAAATTAATGAAATTCATCTTTTAAAAGGGCGGCGCAAGCCTAAATCCGTCACTGCTTGCATAACTGTTATATTTACTTTTAACCTACAACCTAACAACCTCAAATCCTATACAATTTTGTTCTTTGTTAACAACCGAAATAATAAAATTAAAATTGTCCAAATCGACAAAAATTCTGTGATTGAAAAGGGGCTATTTATGTTTTATTTCTATATACTATGTAATTGAATTCTGTTTTCAAGAATTTTATTGTTGTAAAATTAAATTTATTTTTTACGATTAAGTTTGTAATCAAAACTGGCCGAGTGCACTACGAACGGTACGACTGCATAATGTCTGAGAATAAATCCCTATATATTTTGTGTCACTCATCCCCATTTAAAACACAAAATAAGATAATTATAATTGGCGCCTATTTTCCATTAAATGTGAATTAGGTTACCATTATTATTTTAAGTATATTTTATATATACCTAATATGCCTACTGTAAATTTTTTTCAAACAATGTTGAAAAGCATTAATTGTAAGAAGTTTAAAATTGAATCAATCAAACTTCCTGTATTTAGAACTCGTCGTCTATTGCAATGTATATATAGGTATATTATTTTAAAAGTATTTAACCACTTCCCGCACAATTATTTTCAAAAGAAGGGCAAAAAAATATTTATATGGAAATATTTTTAATATTATACATATGTATATATAGTACATAAAAGAACTCTTGTTTATCACAGTGTTTGTGTTCGTTTTAAATTTCCGTAAATGTTTTGCCAAAAATATATAGTAACATTAAAATTGATGTCGCTGATTTACCCCGGGCATGTGCATTTTGTCAGTTTCGCATACCCGACATAACTCGAGCGTATGCGGGTAGTGGTTAAAAGAATTTCAGTAAATATCAATTACAACGTGATAGCAAAATCGTGAAATAATAATGAACGATTTAGAAAATATATAATGAATATTGGACATTAGATTTTTAACAGCTTTGTTGATTATTACACATTTTCAAGTTAAACAAGTAGTTAATTTAATTTAAAAATATCTCATACAAGCGTTTCAAGTAGTTTACCGTGAACTGCCATCTACCAGGTACTAGCTCGACTAAAATCAATGCAGAGGCATGAAATATGCTTGAAATTATTCGAAAATTAACTTGGGGACTTTAGAGAAGATTAACAAATATTTTCCAAAAATTTTAATGGAATATTAAATTGTTTAAGAATTTCTATGACTCTCGGTCGTTTTTACCGATTCGACAACTTTGATATTTTTTTACAGTTTTCCTGTTTTTATAAAAAATAAAAAAATTTTTCGATTTTTTTTCTCGGGGGCATAGAAAATTATCTTAAATTTGTTGTCCTAAAAATTCAACCTTTTACGTGGCTTAGATTTTCTTGAAATCCCCAAGTTGTAGCATAGGGAAAATGCATGGCGGTTTCCAGCCTTAAACGAACGGTTTAAGGCTAATACTTTTCTCTCTTTGACGGATTCTCTTTTGCAGGTAGATTCACGACGGGTGTGTCAATTATCTAAGTTTCGTTGTTAAAATGTGGGTTTCTGCGACAGTGCTATTGAAAACAACTAAATATGTATAAATTTTAAAACACAATTCGCTTTTTTAAAAGATTCAACGTAATCAACTTCATCTTCATTGGGTATCTTTTTTTTCAAAATAGCTCTAACGATTAGTGTGATTACCCACACATCATAGTAAGGAGTATTTATTCAATCCCTGTCTAATTCTTTAATATTGTCTTCTAAATTAAGTGTATTATTTTTCCTATAACTTACGCTTTTTTTATCGCCGTTCTAAATCTTAAAATATTGTGTTTTCAAATTTTACATTGTTTTGCCGGGTAATTGGTATTAGTAGTTCAAGAACTAATTTGTATTATTTTGCATTTGAATACGTCTAGGTATGTTTAGATCTGATCAGGTTTTATCATATAAAACAATTTTTTTATGAAATATAGTGATTTACGTCTGTGATGGTTTTGCCAGAAGATCAACAAAACAAGAATGAATTTTCCAAATTGCAAATACCATCTGTATTGCAAGTTCAGACGTATAGCATTCCCTTTCATCTTAAAAGAAGAGCTGTATTGCCGTATTTAGGTAAACTTTTTTAAAATCAAATCTGTTTTAGGTTGTCGTATCCTATGTGCTCCAACTGCTTTGAATTGCTCCGTAGATCATACGCATCATCTCTGACAAATAGGTATAATGCGAATATTATAACATTTTTTAATTTTAGCAGAACCTTCATCATTTTCATTTTAAAATCTTTAAAATCACAAAGAAAGGAGCAGCCTAGGATTATAAATAATTTTGCATTGCATTTTTTATTTTTAGCAGGATTTGTAAATATTATAAGTTTGTTAATTTTTTATTTAAACAATTTGTATCTTTTATTATATTTAAACATTAATTGTTAAAACTTGTTTCCAAACAAAACTGTAAATTTTGTATTAAAATTATTATACGTTTGTAATAAAATGTTATTCATTTATAAAGTTTATATTTTGTTCTTATTAATAAAAATTGTAGCTTCGGTGTTACTACAGTATACTCTAACAAGTGCTTTGTGATGTGTATTTTTCTAAAAGTGATGGAAAAGTGATGGATTTAGGCCTAGGCCCGTGAGGCCCGGGCCTAGGGCGGCATAATTTGAAGGCCGGCTAAATTTTGAAATGTCAAAATTTTAGAGACGAATAAAAATATTTGGATCAAAATTAATGAAATTCATCTTTTAAAAGGGCGGCCGCAAGCCTAAATCCGTCACTGCTTGCATAACTGTTATATTTACTTTTAACCTACAACCTAACAACCTCAAATCCTATACAATTTTGTTCTTTGTTAACAACCGAAATAATAAAATTAAAATTGTCCAAATCGACAAAAATTCTGTGATTGAAAAGGGCTATTTATGTTTTATTTCTATATACTATGTAATTGAATTCTGTTTTCAAGAATTTTATTGTTGTAAAATTAAATTTATTTTTTACGATTAAGTTTGTAATCAAAACTGGCCGAGTGCACTACGAACGGTACGACTGCATAATGTCTGAGAATAAATCCCTATATATTTTGTGTCACTCATCCCCATTTAAAACACAAAATAAGATAATTATAATTGGCGCCTATTTTCCATTAAATGTGAATTAGGTTACCATTATTATTTTAAGTATATTTTATATATACCTAATATGCCTACTGTAAATTTTTTTCAAACAATGTTGAAAAGCATTAATTGTAAGAAGTTTAAAATTGAATCAATCAAACTTCCTGTATTTAGAACTCGTCGTCTATTGCAATGTATATATAGGTATATTATTTTAAAAGTATTTAACCACTTCCCGCACAATTATTTTCAAAGAAGGGCAAAAAAAATATTTATATGGAAATATTTTAATATTATACATATGTATATATAGTACATAAAAGAACTCTTGTTTATCACAGTGTTTGTGTTCGTTTTAAATTTCCGTAAATGTTTTGCCAAAAATATATAGTAACATTAAAATTGATGTCGCTTGATTTACCCCGGGCATGTGCATTTTTGTCAGTTTCGCATACCCGACATAACTCGAGCGTATGCGGGTAGTGGTTAAAAGAATTTCAGTAAATATCAATTACAACGTGATAGCAAAATCGTGAAATAATAATGAACGATTTAGAAAATATATAATGAATATTGGACATTAGATTTTTAACAGCTTTGTTGATTATTACACATTTTTCAAGTTAAACAAGTAGTTAATTTAATTTAAAAATATCTCATACAAGCGTTTCAAGTAGTTTACCGTGAACTGCCATCTACCAGGTACTAGCTCGACTAAAATCAATGCAGAGGCATGAAATATGCTTGAAATTATTCGAAAATTAACTTGGGGACTTTAGAGAAGATTAACAAATATTTTCCAAAAATTTTAATGGAATATTAAATTGTTTAAGAATTTCTATGACTCTCGGTCGTTTTTTTACCGATTCGACAACTTTGATATTTTTTTACAGTTTTCCTGTTTTTATAAAAAATAAAAACATTTTTCGATTTTTTTTTCTCGAGAGGCATAGAAAATTATCTTAAATTTGTTGTCCTAAAAATTCAACCTTTTACGTGGCTTAGATTTTCTTGAAATCCCCAAGTTGTAGCATAGGGAAAATGCATGGCGGTTTCCAGCCTTAAACGAACGGTTTAAGGCTAATACTTTTCTCTCTTTGACGGATTCTCTTTTGCAGGTAGATTCACGACGGGTGTGTCAATTATCTAAGTTTCGTTGTTAAAATGTGGGTTTCTGCGACAGTGCTATTGAAAACAACTAAATATGTATAAATTTTTAAAACACAATTCGCTTTTTTTAAAAGATTCAACGTAATCAACTTCATCTTCATTGGGTATCTTTTTTTTTTCAAAAATAGCTCTAACGATTAGTGTGATTACCACACACATCATAGTAAGGAGTATTTATTCAATCCCTGTCTAATTCTTTAATATTGTCTTCTAAATTAAGTGTATTATTTTTCCTATAACTTACGCTTTTTTTATCGCCGTTCTAAATCTTAAAATATTGTGTTTTCAAATTTTACATTGTTTTGCCGGGTAATTGGTATTAGTAGTCAATACCGTTAATTTTTTACAATAAGTGATTGCGACATTCAATTTTTTTTACAGTTAAATAATGGTAGGATCTAGGATTTAGACATTTACCAGACATCGGGTTTACACGGTAACATATATACAACGTATATCAACCATCGTGGAACGTAAACCCCATATTTTCACATTAAGATAGACATAACACGTTTACAATTTTTTTAAATCGAAATAGCTCTCGATACAACATATCGATAATTCGCTGGATGTTTTACCATATTAACGCTTTATATACATTAATTTAAAATTCTCTGTAAATACGCGAGCGATTGTTTCTTAGCCTGTTATAAAAACATTTCAAAATTTATTATTGCAGTATCCTAAAAATTTTTAACCAAGCATTGTAATTTAAGAAAATCATAAACATTATATTTTATTGGTAGCTGTCAAAAATTTAGATTTCAATGGGCAGGAAGTAACGCTTTGTTTAGTTTCTATCAATGGCGATTTATGTTTTAAGAAAAGGACGGTAGATACTAGATTTGAGTTTAAAAACCATAATAAATGCAGTTTAAATTTTATGACGTTTTAGAGAGGCAAAATTTGAGGGGTTCCTGAACATCTATTTTGCTGTCTGTTCAGTTAGAAAACTTATGTCCAGAAGATCGGTGCGCTATATATATATATATATATATATATATATATATATATATGCGCGTTGTGTGTGTGTGTTTGTGTGTGTGTGTGTGCGTGTACGTGTAGTTGCGTGTGTCTGTGCATGTGTGATTGTCCACCAAAGCAGGACGAAATGGCACGACGTGAGGATATTAAAAAAAAAACAGGTAAAGCTTATTATAAAAAAATAGGTTTTTGTGTAATCTTTTTAAAAGAACTTTAAAGGGCATATGGTAATAAGCGTGTCAAAATTGCCGGGCGAAATATACACCACTTTGGGAGTACGTAAGGTACTTATGAAGTACAGTGGTACCTCGACATACGAGTTTAATTCGTTCCGTAACCTTGCTCGTATGTCAAATTTCTCGTATCTCAAAGCAATTTTCCCCATTGAAATTAATTGAAATACCATTATAAATACCTTTATGTTAAATTGTCATGAATTTAATAGAGTTATAGCACACAATAAAATAAACAACACAATTTTATTTCGAACCTGCTCTACGTATTAACCTAGAAAATAAGTTTTCCGAAAACAGCTGATTGCTGTATCGTAAATGTATTCAATTCGTATTCAAAACTATTTATGGAAACACGTACCTGTTGAATCGCAAATTCGTATTCAATCCGTATTGAATAACTGTGGAAACGTAGTAACGATACGGTAAATTTTAAGATCGTATCTGAATTTCAACGTATTGAGTTCCATGGAAACCCGTAACTGGCGATCGTGTATGCGCAATTGGAGATCACTGGCGCTTTCTAATGATAATTTAAAATATATACACCTTTATATTAAATTGTCATGAAATTTAATAGAATTATAGCACACAATAAAATAAACAACACAATTTTATTTCGAACCTGCTCTACGTATTAACCTAGAAAATAAGTTTTCCGAAAACAGCTGATTGCTGTATCGTAAATCTATTCAATTCGTATTCAAAACTATTTATGGAAACACGTACCTGTTGGATCGCAAATTCGTATTCAATCCGTATTGAATAATCGTGGAAACGTAGTAAATTTAATGCTAAATATTTTTGCTTATTTGAATACAATAATAATCATATTTGTGAAGTAAAAAATGCAAACTCAAATTTCTTTTACACACATGTAACTGATTTAATATAAATAATACTGCAAATTTGATGTAGTTTGAAAAATAAATATTTACAGGGTGAATTTTATTCTAGCTTAGAATTAAGCAAAAAATTAGGAACACAACTTAACGTAGAAGGGTACCCCTAGTTATTACGTTTCGCGGACTGTAGCTGGCGCTGCTTATTTTTAAATTACAGATTGAAATCACTAGTTCTTAATATACCAATAGATAGCACTCGTGTATGTTACGTCACACACATCGTCACTCTCACTGCTCATGACGTCAAAAATACAAATGCTTATTAAAAGGCAGCTATTGCAAAACAGAAACTGTGTAGGTGGCACAGGAGATTAAAACTTTTATAGCACGTTCTCACAAGAATACTAGGTTGAAATTGCAATATAATTTCTACCTAATTATTTACAGTTTTATACCTATTTATCTAAAATTTTGATTACATGTAATACATACATATATATTGTAAGTTGCATCAATCGAATTTGTTTTTACTAGTAATACTCTGAAACAATTAGTGAAGGTGGAGTTTAAAATAATTTACCCTTATGAATAAATTATTTTTCACATACCTATTTTACGACCATTATTAACAAATATTGTCTAATAAAAAGTTATCAAAAATTAAAAGATTGGTTAGTACTATTATCTTTATAGATCTCGTAGTATTTCACAATAATACCGTTTCGAAAAAATAAATGCTCTTCTTCTTCTTGCCTTTTATACCTGTAGTAAGGTTGAGGCGATTTACCCGCTCTCAAAAATAATATAATTAAAATTCTATAATAGGTAAATAAGTTTTATTATTACATATAAAAGTTTAAAAAAGGTAAAAAAAAATAATGATAGAACATTAATTAATTGTAACTCATAGGTGTATTCGGATTGTAAAAAAAATGCAATCGAGATTCTTTCCATGTGTTATTTAACATGTTATAAATCATAATGAATTTTACAGTCTTTTGCAAATTTTATTTCAATCATACGTTAAATTACTAATTAATTAACAACTTAAAAACCAGATTAGTTATCACAAGATTTTTTTTATCACGCAGATTATGTTTAGTTAAAAGAAAACACTGTGATAATAAAGGGCTAAGCGGATTCAGACTATGAAAAAGATTGGAATAACATTATTAATGTTTAGAATACCCATCCAAAGTGCAAAAGTCTATAATTTCAAATACAATAATAATTTCAAAAAAAGTACTAGTATAGAAACGTACATATAATTTATGTGTTTTGTTTTTGAGCTGACTATAAAAATTTTACCACTTCCGGTGTAACCCAAAATTGTGTCAATATTCTTATAGTAAACAAAAGGTATTAATTGTATATCAAAATTGAATAGAGCTTGCAAAGCGCCTTTCTAAATATATACTCCCGCAAAAATTAAGGAGCAAGAAACAATACCAAATTTTTCGGTTTTTTTTGACGGGCTGTATTTAGGTGAAAAATGGTGGGAACGAGGTCGTTAAAAAAGCATTTTGAAGCTCCAAGGTTTTAGTTTTCAGATTTTGTTTTCAAACATTTTTAAAAGCAACGGTTTTTACGTGAAGATACCAAATAGAGCAAAGAATTTTTTTTTCAAATTTTATGCATTTTATGTTCAGTCCACGGGCTTGGAAAACTTTTTAAGGTTGAATAATTTAGATATTATTCATTATTATAAATAATCAATTATAACAGAAAAATAACTAATTGAATTTTTTTTAAAAATGGAGAATTTTTTTTTTCAAATACAAGACAATTATGATCTGCGCTTCGCGTATTATCAAGCAGCGACCGTAATTTGCTAAGGTCTCCTATAAAGATATCCCTCGCTCGTGATACTCTGCTGCTAAAAACTTGCAAGTTGACGGAAAGCTGCATGCGACCTTGTATGCATATTGCTATCTCTTTTACAACTTCAACCTCTCAATCTACCTCCAGTCTTGGTAAGCAGACAGCTTCGACAAACACATGTGTAATTATTGGTGACGTCGTATATACATACGTCAACAACATGCACACATTAGAAAGGTTTGCAACAAAGATTTTAAAACTGTTTACTGTGGCCAGAGGCAGCACATTCTATACAAATATTTTCATACACATTTTAAGTACTTCAAACATTAATTTCTAAATATTAAACTGTTTATATTTAATTGTAATTTATTCAAAAAATTCATAAAACTGCACAAATTATACGGCTATAAATATTATTTGAATTTAATATTTTTTTAAAGCAGGAGATACCTCCAACAACTATATTTTTGATTATTTCCCAAACCCTAGCTACGTTTTTTTTTAAAGTTTAAATTTTTGCGTTATATTACAATATCAACAAGCTGTCCAAATTTTATTAATTTTGAACTTCCAGTTTTGTGACTTTACTCTTACAAAATATCGTTTTTTTTTATATATTTCTGAAACTTAAGCTACGATTTTTTTTAAATTTTCCCAAAACAATCCTTTAATTAATAATAACCTATGTTCCAAATTTGGTTAACTTTGAACTTGTAGTTTAAAAGTCGGGGGGTACACTTCCACCTTAATGGCATTTTCTTATGAATGTTTGACTATAGACTAAAAGTACTGTTACTTAGAATGCAATTTCAAACTCTCCCTGCATACACCTTTACATTCGATATACAGGATAAGAATTCTTCAATTATTCCTAGCTATACACGTCACTTACTTAACTGAACCCATACAAACTTATCAACAAATTACATAATGCAGAATTATAATAATTCTAAATTATGTACAGTAAATAAACTAAAGTAAAACGTAACTCTAATTACAAATGTCTTACAATTTACTTTTTAGTTATACTCACCTGGAGAATATTGGCACTTTCATTATTAGGTAATTTGGCAATACATACAATAGTAATATGTTAAGTACAAAAAAAATTAACTATGCTTTGTTATTTTTAGCTAAATTATGTGTAGCCCAGTTCATGGAAGTTTTCCACGAATTTGATAAAGCCTCGTTAAATTTTGATCTAAAATGTATTAGTGCATCTTCATCCGATTTTGATAAAACCTAAAACAACCAAATATTAGATCAGAGAAATAGTTTATTTCGATATTAGTAGACTTACTAAAGTTTCACGTAAATAATTGAGATCTTTTTCTGAACTTAATTCTGGTAACCCTGTAGATATCATCATTGCACATAAACTTAAAATTAAACCACCATGTTTGCGTAAAATCATAAACGCCTTCTCACAAAACTCTTGAAATATTTTAAATTCCAATGCATTCTTTTGTCCTTTACTAATCACGTGCACAAAATCGTGAGTTAAAACGAAAGGCACACGTTCCCTTTTAAATCCAAATTTTTCTTTAAAGTGTCCTAATATGTGTCCGAAATCTATATGAAATAACTATAACAGAAAGGTAATGAACAAAAGATATGTTGATTGTTTACTAGTCCTTACTTGGCCAGTTCTTTTTACCATAATATTATCAGAATGTCGATCTGCAATACCTAAAACGTATGTAGCTACACAATAACCGGCGCATGATAAAGTAAATTCGTTTATAGCTTTCTTTAAAGCTGCTTCAGTAGTATTATGATCTCTTAGCCATGCTAAAAAAAAACAAATTATTAACACGAAAAATAATAATCAACTCCGCCTGCGACATTCATGGGTGGATCGAGTAGCTTTTTGGATGTCGTTGCCGGTCCCAAGCCCGGGTAAAGGAGGAGGGTTGGCGGAACGGGTTAGCAGCCCATCCGCCGTAAAAAACTAATTAAAGCTCCCAGAACCATTAACCAAGCCTCGGATACCGGACGGATCATACGGAAAAACGACCCTGCGCGAATAAGGAACAACGAATATGGAAAACGAAAGTACTTCGTATAGGATGCTGGAATATAACATCTTGGAATAAAAGAGATCAAGAGATCATAATCGAACTGAATAGACATAAAATCGATATGTGCGCCATCTCAGAAACTAAAAAGAAGGGGAAAGGAACAAACAACTACCAGAACTATATATTAATTTATAGTGGAAAGGAAAAAAATGAAAGAGCTCAAGCAGGAGTTGGTCTACTGTTGCATGAAAGATTCGAACAACAGATAAACAACATAGGGTATATTAGCGACAAACTATTACACGTGACATTAAAACTCGACAATGACATGATACACATCATCAGCGCTTACGCACCAGACATCAACAAACCCAGAGAGGACAGAGATGTTTTATCACGATCTGCAAACGCTATTAGAGAAAATACCGAAACAAGACAAAACCTTTATAATGGGGGACTTAAATGCAAGAATCGGTAACGAGATTATTAATGGTATAAAACAAAGATTCAATGAAAACGTAGTAAACGAAAACGGTGAAATGCTGATAGACATATGCGCACAAAACCAACTCCGCATCAACAACACTTATTACCCACATAAGCCTCAATATATGTACACTTGGTCAAACTCCAGAGAACAGCAGTCTGTGATCGACTACATTATCACCAACAAAAATATACACCCTACACAGATTTTAGATGTTAGAACACTAGGATCTGCTAATGTGGGAACTGATCATAACCTTGTACTATGCAAGTTCCGATGCATTCTCGGACGAAATAAAAAGAAGGAACCAGAATACATAACAAAATTTAATATCGAATCGATAACACATAATAGCACAAAATACCTATACCAACAGAGGTTGAAAGATAAAATCACCTCGAACCCAATTAGAAAAGGATAGCATCGAAGAATCATGGCAGAAATTACATGATAATATAATACATGCTTCTGAGGAAGCACTTGGAACTAGAACAATTAACATTAATATGAAGCGAAATACAAAACCATGGTTCACCGAAGAAGTAAAGGCATTAGCAACAAAAAAGAGACAGGCTTACGTAAAATTTAGGAGCAACAAAAGACCAGAGGAATATGCCAAATATACTCAAATACGAAACAATGTAAATGCTAGAATAACACAGATAAAAAGGGATTTTTGGACAAAATTCTCTACAGATATGGAGCACGACTTGTACGGAGGACAACGCAAGATATGGAACATGCTAAGAAGTAGGAAAAAACCAGTGAACGAGTATGTTCAGACAACTAACATTAAACCAGAAGGATGGATCGCATATTTTAAAAACTTGTATGGACCAACTGGAAATAATAATGACCAACCCATAAATAATATGCCAGAAAACAACAACAACGAAGATCCTAACCAGAATGAACTCCAAATTACTAAGTCAGAAGTGGACACAGTGATCAAAAAGCTAAAAAACAGGAAATCCCCCGGTATCGATAAAATTTCAAACGAAATGATTAAATATGGAGGCGACCGATCAAATAGAGAAATAACTACTCTTTTCCAAAAGATAATAGATACAGGAACTATACCCGAACAATGGAAAACCAGCATTACCATTCCAATATTTAAAAAAGGAATTAAGACAGACCCTAAAAACTACCGAGGAATATGCCTGTTAAGCACTACATTAAAATTACTAACAAAAATAATCTCTGAAAAAATTACCGATCAAGTTGGCACTAGCGAGGAACAACAAGGTTTTCGACAAAACCGATCAACGGTCGATGCAATTTTTATTATACGGCAGATCATCGAAAAATCGATAGAATTTGACAATCCAGCGTTTCTATGCTTTGTCGACTTGACACAAGCTTTTGACAGAATAAAGCTAGCTGATGTTGTACACGTACTAGAAGAAAAACAAATAAGTCCTAAAATAATACAGATCATTAAAACGCTAAATACGAATAATAAAACCAGGATTAAAACAAACAACAAATTGACCGAAGAAATCCCCACCTCAATCGGAATTAGGCAAGGAGACAGCTTAAGTCCCACATTATTTAATATTATAATGGACAAAATTATTGACAGTGTAAAAACCGTGAATAAAGGATATAGGCTCGGGAATAGGGAAATAAAAATAGTGTGCTACGCCGATGATGCGGTGCTGCTAGCAGAAAGTGAAAATGATTTGCAACGGCTACTGTTTAGGTTTAAAACAACAGCGGAAGAATTCAATATGAGAATTTCAACAGAAAAAACAAAATCACTGACCATCTCGAAAGAACCGCTTCGATGTAAATTATCTGTTGATAATAACACAATAGAACAAGTTATGACTTTTAACTACTTAGGTGCTAATACATCCAGCATGAGAAACTTAAACGAAGAAGTCCGAACACAAGCAATGAAAGCAGCAGCCATATCAGGCTATTTACGAGATGTGATATGGAACAATAAACACCTGTCTGTAGAAGGAAAAACACGTATTTACAAAACCTGCGTCAGACCCATCTTAACTTATGCCGCCGAAACCAGAGCAGAAACATCCAAAACAAAACGCATGATGAGAACAACAGAGATGAAAACCCTAAGGTCTATAGCAGGCGTTACTCTACACGACAGAGTAAAGAGCGAAAACATCAGAGAAACTCTAAAAATTCAAGACGTGGTGAGATGGGTGAGAGCACGACGGCGCAACTGGAATGACCATATAAATAGAATGGGCGACAACAGACTAGCAAAAATTGTAAGAAAGGAAAAACCGAACACAACGAGACCCCAAGGACGACCCCCAAAACGATGGCATGAAAGTTGGACTTCAGTGTCCCAGGATTAAATGGAATCGGAAATTACATGACCGAGTCCTAAATTACGTTGAAGAAGAAGAAGAAAAATAATCAGCAATAATCAATAGCTTTACCTAACAAAGATCCTTTTCTGAAAGCAGACGTTGCAGAAAATGTTCCTTTCTCTTTTTGTATATTAGCTATTGTTTCCGCGTTTAAAACTACTTCTATCATTCCTACTTTATATTCCATTGATATGCAATTGTACGGATTTAATCTGAAATTTATTTTTTTTATGCCAATAATTTCAAAGTTTATTTCAATTGAAAGAAAATTCAATTTCACCTTAAATCTAAACCTTCTTGTTTCCATAACTTATTCATAATTCGAAGCATTTGCAATGTTAACATGTCTTGCCTAAGATCATCCCCATCTTTAAAAATAATATACACGTCATCACCAAAGACATCCGAATTTTCAAATACGACCCATAAGGGTCTCATTTTACTATCCATAACTTTACATTTGTCTACCCTGCATCATATACATTAATTAAACAATTGTTTACATATGTTGGTGAAAATAAATTAGCTTACCTTATCCTATTGCATTTAAAACTAGGGTCCAAAGGACTGCGTATACAATCAACACCGTGTTCAGTTAGATATTCCCTAAAGCACGCTTTCGCTTTGTCTTTATCTCTTTTACTCCTTACTATTTCACTTCCCTTTTTTAAACGTTCTAAACATTCTACTTGTTTGGCTAATCCTGAGATATGTTCCCGACTTCCTCTACAATACGCTTCCAAAATCAATCCAAAACGAACTGAAACCGACGGTACCTGCATTTCCGACCTAAGAATAATTATTAATAATTTTAACATTTTCAATACGTTATTAAAATACACACCTTAGGTGCCAAAATAAGTAGTGACCAATCGTTTGATTATTTAAAGCTCTTTGGAGTAAAAATTTAACTAAATCACAGTCAAGATATAATTCATGTTTAAGTGCTTGTACTAATTGTAGGAGGTATAATAATAAATCTTCGTCACTGGAATAATTTTATAAATGTAATCAAAAATATTTTTTAGCGCCCTGTAAACGTACCTAACATTATTCAAACATTTTACTGCAAAACTTCTAACTTCATGATCTGCATATGCGTAATCTAATAATTCTAATGCTTTTTCTACTGTTAAAATTGGCCATTCTTGTAAGAGCGTTACTACCTCACTAACAGCTTTTCTATCTTCCCACTCAATGCATTGGAGAATTTTTGGCAAAATATCCGGTACTTGTTTAAGCCAATAGCGTTTTAAATGCCATATTTTTTTTCTATCCTAAATTGGACACATGTATATAATCAAAAGTTATTTGTTTCCTATTTAAACACCAACCTGATCATGCATTTCGTACAAGGAATCGTTTTCTAAAATAAGTTTTTCTAAATTTTGTATGTCTTGTTGATTAAGATTTGATAATAACGGAGAAGTATCTTCTTTTTCGATTTTTTCATTAGCAAAATTGATTACTGTATCCATGCTAGGGTAGATAATAATTTGTTCTTGTCCAAAACTAAAACAAAATTGATTAAAATCCAATTACATTAATTTTAATTGAAACTTACCCATCAAATCTTAATGTTAAGGATGTTGCATATTTATTATTTGGATTACTAACAACAGTTCCTAGGGAATGAAACACATCATCATTCATCATATCCTCTGCATAAGTCCACATGTACAATGTCATAGCACCACTTTTAAGTTGTTGCTTGAAATCAAAAACTGACGTGTTCGCCCAAGCCATTGGATTGTAATATAAATCCTAGTAAACATTTATTATTTTTAAATTAAAAAATTCTTGCTTTTAATGCAACATTTACCTTGTTTGATGATTCTTTAATTCTTCTAGTTTTTCCACCTTTACCGCTCTTAGTAACTTCATAAACAACGAAACATAATTTTGCGCTTCTCGGAATATTGCACACCTTGATATCGAAATTTAGTGATTCATCAACCAAGCATTCGCATTTTTCTGTAACAGCTTTTTCCGAAGATTTTTGAGTTTGGCATAAGGATTTTCCACCATGAAATAATCCCACTTGTATACCAATCTGATAATTTCAATATAGTCAAAAACACACAAGACCAAATTAATTTAATGTTACCTCAATATTTCTTTTAGTATCGCAATTAAGACCGCTAACTGTACAAAGTGTAACCGAAAATTTCTCTTCTATGTTCCAAGATAGTTTATGTTTGCCTTTTTTTCTTAACGTTAACGTAGAAAATGAACATCTAGATTTTTTATGATCTATATGATTTATCCTTTCATATTCATTTTCTATTTGTACTAACAGATAAAATAGAAATGTAGAAATTTACCAAGTTAATAAGGTTTAAGCATACTTACTAGGTACACTGTGGACAGACATAGTAACAACAGTGGGGATAACATCTCTAGAGAAACAATCTTGTATATATTGAAATTTAATAAGTGGATGTTCTCCCACTAAGTACTCGTCTTTACCACATACTTTTAAGACATAATCATGAGGTCTCTCCCCTCGAGTATTTAAAATATTCGCTTTTTTCGCTAAGATTATTTCTAATAATTTGCTAGGTGTTGTTGTATGAGGGATATTAAAAGTAAATGTGGTCTAAAATTAAGCGTTTCAGAAACCATTAAACTTAAATATAATTAAACTTACATCAGCACACTCGAATTTCGAAACCAAAACAATGTTTCCATTCTGACAAACGGTATCAGCTAAGGTAATCGCAACCGGAGCCAATCTAGGTGGAAACTGATAATACAGTCTTTGAACCCATGAACGTTTTGATCTATCCTCTGCAATTTCATCGCCCAATTTGCGCATTTTAAATCTAAAATCGTTTATTTCCGCACTGTTTAGAGAATCAAATTCTTGTAGACCTGCAATCAAAACAACATAAACAATGAGCAAAAGTTAAATAGAGCTATTTATACTTTACAAATATTTTCTATTAGTGCAGATTATTTTAGAAAAATATAAGTGGTTTATTTAAATTGATTTAACTACCAATAGGTGATAACAGACACCTTTTAAAGCTTTTCATGATTACTGAAACTTGATTTAGTAAATTGAATATTTTATTTTAAAACTAAAAAATTGTTAAATTAATGTTACAATGATTCATTTGTTGTTACAAATTTTAATAAAATATTTTTTGTATTCAAACAAAAAGATGTCAAGACAGTTTTATTATTATTGAAAACAAGATGCCATTTTTACGGCCAAATAAATAAATTATCTATCTATGTATCTTACTAGAAATAATGTTAAAAATGAAATAGTTAAGACTTTTATAAACTAAACAAATTAAAATGCAATTTTACAAGGGAACTATATTAATACTCCATTTAGATAATTATTTAGAACTAATTCTGCTTGAACAGGTATTCCATAGGGTAAAAAGGTTCATTAAAAATAGTGTATTACGTTTGCCAATGAGATGTCCAATTTGTACATTTAATGTATTATCTGCTTTATCTCCAACACACTCAGTGACTCTTAAAACTGCTCCAGTAGGTCTAACATAACATAATTTTTTATTTTCGTCTGTAAGTTCTTCCAGCTCTGCCATATTATTAATACATAGAAATACATACACAGACATATCGTGTAATTTCCCATACAAGGGATACTTTGTGGCTTCATCCCAAAGCTCCTAAAAAAAATCATATATACTTTTGTAACACTACTATTAAAAATTCGGTCAGACTTACGAAAAAAGGGCTGCCTTAAAAGGTAAGTATTTCGTTAGTTTGTTATTCATATGTAGTATATTTAACAATATTAATAGTGAAAACGCAGCAAGGAATAAAATATAAGTGTTTTCCTTTTGCTGTTTTAGTTACAAAATCGGCCATGATACTTGCCCAGTTTGGTTTAGCGAACGTTAGGTGGCGCCTTCAAGTCAGCTGTAAATTTGAAATAAACAGCGGACTCAAGCAAGAAATAGATTAAATTTAATTCACCTGTATTCAACTCAACTACTGTTTATATTATTTAAATTTAATCCAGGATACACTAATTTAATATCCGTTAGGAAACGTTTTAACACTTGGTGTGGATATTGTTCAATGTCTTTTAAAAATAATTTGGGATAAGGAACTCCGATATATATGGATTAGCAGTATTGTCTTCGTCATTTTCAAGGGAAGATCTACAAGACTTGATACATTTTTTTAGCTCTTGCCACTGCCTTTCGATTTTGTTCGTCGTGCACAACACTCCAACTTCTTCTTCAGTTACCGGATGAATTCCATGGATGGTCGTTGCAAATTCTTAGGAGAGGTTAATTTGTAAGTATGCTCCCATTCCACACCCAAATCCGGTAATGGGATTATAATCTTCCTCGACGCGGTTATAACCAGCCCAAGAATCTGTATGGATGAAGGATAGGGGATGCATGTAACGTTTTATCAGTCTATGGAGTTCCCTTCTAGTTCTGAACGTAACGGGCACTACAAATATTTGATTTGTTTCTCGGCAAAATTGGAAAAATTTTACGTCTTATCAATAGGAGGGAGAGAACGTTCAAGTATTACGTAACGCAATGGGGGGGGGTCGACCATCGTGTTATGCACATTTTTTTTTAAATTTAAATAAAAAGGTAGGAAATTAAAATTTCTCAATTTAGCAACCCCTTTCCATTACGTATTACGGGAAAATGGTCTCTTGGTTGTTACGTAACGTTTAGAGCTGGGTTAGGGTATGAAAAACGTTACCTCGCGTGACGAGGAGGGGGTCAAAAATCTTCAAAAATTGCGTTACGTAATACTTGAACGCTCCCTTATATAGAAGGGACGGGGGTGTAAAGTCCTTGCAAGTTTCTTTAAGCTTCGGCTAACTTATACCTACATCTTTTAATCAATTTCGAAAATTTTTTCAACGTTTGGCGTTCCTTAGGAAACCGATCGATATTATTAGATGCGTATCGACTTATGAACGGTTTTTTAAAAACCGTTTCGATTGTTTTAGTCACAATAATTTTTTCGACGTGGGATGTTTCCATTATTACGAATACTATGGTCACGTTCGCTTAACGTCTGCACTTTCAAAATCTTTCGAAGTTTGGCGTCGCTTAGCTGTCCAATCTATATATTTTGATCCTTTGTTTCATCTTCCTACAAATTGATAGTTATAAAAAAGAAAGGGTTAAAATTCGTATGCCAAAATATTAATTAAGTATACGGAGTTAAATATGAATGTTATTCAGAAAAGATCGTAACATTTGCTGACTAAGAAATCGTGTGCAACCTATAGGTATACCTATATCGTATTTTGTTAAGTATGTTGTTTTAGCTCGGCGGAGTTTATAATTTACAGATTGTTGATTTTATTCTTGAACTTGAAATTAAATTTATTTCTTATATCATTTAATTTTGACCTAGGTCTAAAATTAACATGAGAATAGTGAAATTCGATATTTAACAGAGGCACGTTTGTTTTAAAAATAAAAATAATTTATGAGCAATCATTTTATGTGTAGTATTTATAATATTTTACCTTTTGAGATCGTCGGATATTTTTCTTAATTAGGCAATTTAATGTTGATGTAGGTCAAAAAACGTGCGGTTTTCAAAATATGGGTTTACTTTCGATTGTGCTATAACTTTTTTAAATCAATGAATTTAAAAATATTATCAAATGGAATCTCTTCTAAAAAATCACCCCCACCACCCATTTTCGGCTCTGACAACTTTTCGGAAATACCCTGCAAGTTTTGCTTAAACTTGAAATAATTTTTACAACTTTCGACCAATTTTGAAAATTTTTTCAACGTTCGGCGTTGCCTAACAAATTATGAGCACTTTTACTTAACTTTTGCATTTTTTACTCAAATTTGATAATTTTTTCGATGATTGGCGTTGCTTAACAACTAAATCTGTATTTTTTTGTTTTTTGCCTTATTAGGGAGCGTTCAAGTATTACGTAACGCAATTGGGAAGGAGGGGGAGGGGGAGTTTGTAAAACGTTACGGTACGTTACAGGGTCGTGAGGGGGGAGGGGGGGTTGACCATCGCGTTACGTAACATTTTTTTTAAATTTAAATCAAAAGCTAGGGATTTAAAATTTCTCAAGTTGGCAATCCCTTTCGTTTATGTATTACAGGAAATCCTTCAATTATAGTGTACGTCATTTTTATTTTGTTCTCATAAGTTCGCAAACCGTTTGGTTTATGTTTTACGGGGAACAATGGTGGATGAAGCTAAAAATGTATGTAAGGACAAGGTCAAGTCAAGAAAACGTACTTTGCGCAACATAATTGTCACTTTTAGGTAAAAATAGTCACTTGGTTGTTACGTAACGTTTAGAGATTGGGGGAGGAGGGATTCAGAAAACCATTACGGCGCTTTACATGAGAGGGAGGGAGGGTCAAAAATCTTCAAAAATTGCGTTAAGTAATACCTGAACCTTCCCTTATCAATTTTTTCAATTGTATTGTGGACGTTCGGTCTTTTGCATTTTTAACTTTCTTCTGATACTTTTTCATTGTACCTACACACTTTGTGAACAAATGATGGCATACTCGATTCAAACGGCGCAATATTATTTTTTACGTGTCCACTTCATCGGACAAAGGATTTTTTTAGTTTTTTCAATGTTTTTGATTGTACCTGTACAGTTTGTGAACAAATCAAAGCAAATTTGATTTAAACGACTTAAAATTAATTTTTACGTGTCAGCTTGATTAACCTTTGGATTTTTTTAGCTTAATGGATGTTTTTGACTGTACCTGTACACTTTGTAAATGAATCATGGCACACTCGATCCAAACGGTTTAAAATTAATATTTATCTGTCGACTTGATCGGGTTACCGATTTTTAAATTTTTTTGATGTTTTTTCAGTTTATAATGGTAGTTGGACTAACTTTTTTATTTTTCAACCAATTTAGACAACCAATTGTTTTGGGCATGTTCGTCTAACTTTTGCATTTTTTATTCGATTTAGATAATTTTTTAAATTTGGCTATTTTTTAATGCTTCGGCTTTATAACGGTTTTTTGCACCTATTGCATTTGTTTTGGACACGTTCGTTAAATTTTTTTTTTATTCGATTTTAATAATTTTTTACGTTTAGCGTTGCATAGCCACGCAACTATTTTTTAATGCTTAGACTTTACATATAACGCTTTTTTGCAAATCTTGCATTTGTTTTGGACACGTTCATTCGATTGTTCTAATTTTTTCACATTCGGGGCTGCCCAGCAGCCCAGTGATATTTATCGATGCTCCGGCTTTAAAACGCTATTTTTACAAATAGTTCGTTTGTTTTGAACCCGTTCGTTTAAATTTTGTATTTTTCATTCGATTGTTCTAATTTTTTGACATTCGGGGCTGCGTAACAGCCCAGCGATATTTATTGATACTTCGGCTTTATAATATTTTTTTTACTCTTTCGTTTGTTTTTGTCACGTTTGTTAAAATTTTGCATTTTTCATTCGATTTTAATAGTTTTTTCGTGTCTTTTGTTTGTACCTATACATTTTGAGAACCAATCAACTCGATTCAAACGGTTTAAAATTATTATTTAAGTGTCAACTTTTTAGCACATTGAATAGTTTAGTTTTTTTAATGTTAATGATTGTTCTTTTCATAGCAACCAAGTTATTTTATTTAATCGCTGTTAGAATTTTAATCAACTATTCGACTTATTAACCGATTTTTCAATTTTTTTTCAGTTTTTAAATTTTTTTAGTTTCATATGAACTATTTGTGACCAAGTCATGGTATGCTCGATCCAAACAGTTGAAAGGGTCAATTTGGTCAGGTTTGTCATTTTTTAACCTACGTCGATCATTTTTTCGACATTTGGCGTTGCTTAGCGACCATTCGATTTTAACCAGTCAAAATGTTTTTGACTTATCTTTGTTATTTATGAACCGATTTTGACCATTTTTAAACTACACAATGAAAAATCGGCTCCTTTATAAATACAGAGTCTATGCTAGGCACCGAAGGCACTAAACGCGTAGCGTTTCAAGTACGCATTTCATGTCCCGCCCCCCAAACAAAATCGCGTAGCGATTTTGTCTAGCCAAATTCGCAAAGCGAATTTGCTAGTTTATATACTTATAAAAAAATAAGCCACTTTTTCGAGTTTACCATGATGGCGTGGACCTAGACCATTCAAATTTGGTACGAAGGTGGCAAATTACAAAAGATTAGGATTGAAAGGGGTTCGAGGGGGGCTTAGGGGGGCATAATTTTTAGTTATTTCGATTTTCCTTGCGCGGATCGTTCTGGGGGACAGAGGGAAGGAGGTAGAGGGCTGAATTTTGGATATGTGATAGCCCCAATAAAGGCACACGTTTTCGTTTTTTGTGCGCCGCGATATCTCTATGGGGGGCCGAGATATCCGCCTCCGAAGAACCGTTTCTGCGCAAGAAATTTTACCCCCCTTTTTTTTCAAATGCAATTTTCGGCCATTTCCGTGGTCTAATTTAAAGTTTAAAATATAGGGCGAGTCCTCCAGAATTTCCTCTATTTGACCCTTATTTTATTTTTTTTTGTAGGTCTCCTAAAAAGGCGTTATGGGTGGGCAAAGATTGTAAAATGTAATTACATGAAAACGGAGCAGTAAACAATGCAACATTTTTAATCGTCCCCATCGTCATATCTTAGAGTTCAAAATTCCAAAAGGGGTTAAATGTATATTCGTTCGAAAGCCCAAAAGATAGCGCTCCTTACTGTATTTTTAAAAACATTCCTCCGAACGTTCGCTGCTCAGGAGCCCTAAAAGGTTTTAGCGGAAACGCGAAAACAGGGGTAGCTTTGAAGCAGCATACCGGTTTAGGGGTTGCAGATAGACCCCAACATAAAGCGAACGAAAGTGTCATCAGGTGTTGTAGATTCACGTAAAAAAAAGTTTTTGTAAATCGCTTCAGCGGTTCTCGAGATATTAGATTAATAAGAAAAAATTGACGGCTTGCGCAAGAGTTTTGAAAATTTGACGTTTTATCTGACAGAAGGAAATTTATTATAATTAATCATTTTGATGTACCTTTGATTGCTAATATCTCCAAAACTAATAACAATAGAAATGTGGGGTTTGCGCAGATAGAAAGAGCGGTCTTTCGAAATGACAATATTCATCTTTGAGGACACCAGGCTGCTTAGGGCTCCGGCGCCAGGAATCCTCCTACACTTTTAAAAGCGACCGTTACGATATGAAACACAACCTTGAGAGGAATTCACGAAATACAACATATTTGAATAATTCTTCCCATCGCCATTTCTAAGACTTGGCATTTTCAAAAGGAGTTAAATTTATATTTGCTGGAAAGCCCGAAGAAGAGCGGTTCTTACTGTTCATTTTGCAAAATTTTTCGTTTAGAGGTTCGACCCTCAGGACTCCCTAAAAAATTGGGCGGAATTCCTAACATAGAGGTACGTTTAACGCGGCAGACATGTTTGGGGTGGAAGATACACCCCAACATAAAGCGTACAAAAGTGTCATCAGGTCTTACAGATTGAGATAAAAAAGAGTTTTTATAAGTCGGTTCAGAGGTTCTCGAGATAGTCGATTTTAAAGGAATTGACGGATCGTCCCTGCGTTTATTAAATTTGACGTTGAACTGCCAAATGAATGAAATTAATTATATTATAATTATACAAAGCAATTTATTTATGCGGTTTTTAATATTAAACTATTAGAATACTTACTAGAAAACGTTACTAAATATCAAATTTTTATAAATTACTTTTAACAAATTTGATTACAAAGTGCATTAATCATTAATTTTGCAGTTTCGTACATATTTATTTAAATTAGCGCCTTGGATCGCCTACTTGCAATTTTAAGACGTCGATTTACATTTTTTACTATCACTACAAATAATTATTTATTCCTTTTAAATTATGTATTGAAAATACTCTCCAATAATGACTAACAAGAGGTTTTCTTCTTGAACAGACGTTTTTCTTAATGAAGGTATTGTTTCTTACCGTCTTTAACCGTTATGAAACAAAAAAGATGTTTAAATTCGAATTTAAGGCATTATGGGTTGGAAATATAAATTTTTGAAACACGCAAAACACCGGGAGCTTTGCAAAAATTTTAAAAGGCGGGCGTTTTTCGGTAATTTTTGATTACTAATATTTCCGAAGTTAAGAGATAAACGGGAAGATTTGCGTAAACAGAGCGGCTTTTGAAACCTTAACACTCGTATGCGAGGAAGGCAAGGTGACCACTTCTGTAACACTTTTAAAAACGAACTTTTTACGCTACGAAATAAAATATTTTATTTAGCGAAATACAACATTTTTAATGGTTCTCATGTCTTATCTCAGACATACTCAATTTTATTTTTTATAGTAGTACAAAATAACTGACTGAAGAAGCAAACAACACTTCCACATAACAAAATTAACAACGAATTTTAGAGAGGTATTTACATAAACTAACCCATCGAAAAAACAAACTGTACTAAGATCAGAAACTAAATTTCTTTCTTTTTAAACGCTCAAATGAAGGGACGTTCGAGAAGCTGATATTTACAATGTAGGTTCGGCTAAAATCTCCCAATTCGTAACGCTCATCTGCTGGTCATCGAAACCAGTTTAGGAAAAAAAGTATTTTAGAGGTAATAATAAACAAAAATGTATATGCTGTATTAGCAGCTGATTACGGCTATCTACTATCCAAGTAAAAGTATTGTCACCTCACTTTAAAGGCTCAGATTTTGAAAAACACTCAATGTATTTTAATCAAACTAAAATCGGATTATAGTCAAAATATTTCTGTACGCCCATGAATACTGTTATAATTTTTTAACAAGGGGGTAATTCGTTACCTTAATTTTATGTTCAAAAAACTGTGTTATTACTTATATTTTAAAATTGCTTACCTTTGTTTATTTTAATTAATTATATTTTTATATATGTATATGATAGATATATTCTTTTAATTAAAAAAATTATGTTATTGCGTTAATTGAAAAAAGAGGTTTTAATCTATTTCAATTTCCTCATTTGATAAAATATTTTGCAAAAGTTGATTGGATATTGAGAGTAAAACTAAATAAATTGCTCTGTAGTATTAATAAAAATAATATTAATTAGAATTATAAAAATTTAAATTATGTTACGAGACGCGTAAATGAAGCGAAAAATGCAACAAAATCGCAATGCGATTTTGCGTAGAAGTTAGCCGCGAAGCGGCAAACAAGTTCATATTAAATGACAATAAATTGGTACCAACAAAAATGCAGCAAAATCGCGAAGCGATTTTGCCCAGAAAATAGCCGCGAATCGGCAAACAAGTTTGCATCAAATAACAATATATAGGTACTAACAAAAATGCTGCAAAATCGCGAAGCGATTTTGCCCAACAGTTAGCCGCTGAGCGGCAAACAAGTCACATTGGATAACAATGAATCGATGCTAACAATAAAAATGCAGCAAAATCGCAAAGCCATTTTGCCTAGAAGTACCGGACTTTTATAAAAAACAAAATGTCAACTTACACTGACAGATTTTGAATTTTACTAGAAGCGGAAGGTCTTAAACGCGATAGCGTTTATCAAAAGCGGTAAACAAGTTCACATTGAATAACAACAAATTGGTACTAACAAAAATGCAGCAAAATCGCACAGTCATTTTGCCTAGAAGTACCGGACCTTAAGAAAAATCAAAATGTCAAGCAATTCTGACAAATTTTGAATTTTACTAGAAGCCGAAGGTCTTAAACGCGACAGCGTTTTTCAAAAAAATACCGACATATTTTGAATATTTCTAGGAGCCGTAGGCCTTAAACGCGATAGCGTTTAGCAAAATCGCGAACGCGATTTTGCCTAGAAGTGAGCCGCGAAGCGGCAAACTTCTAGTTTAAATTCTATAGAAAAACAAGCCGCCTAAACCTGTTTTTTCGAGATAACTCGAGAACCCCGATTAGGATTTGTTTTAAATTTTCAAAAATCGCCGCTCGATACCAATCGACGCCTTTTGGCGGCGTCGAAAATGCCAATCTCCTCCTCGGTGGCGGCCTTTTTGGCAAAAAACGATTTTCGAAATCGCATTTGTTCGCTTTCTCTTTCGATTTTCTCGAAATCCAATGCGACGACGTACCTCCGAGAAGCGAGGAGGTACCCCTCAAATTGAACGAGCTATCGATTAGAAACAAAAAAAATGTGTAGTCGTGTTGAAAAATTTCGAGCTACGGCCCTTTTCTCGAGTTGCGTTTTCGAGCGTTCGCTTCGGAAAGCGTAGCGGCGCCGTTTCGCGAGATACCACCTCGCAGCCCGATAACAAAATTTGCGCGCGTGCAGGGCCTTTCCGTTACCAAAAACCGCATCCCGATATTCCTATGCGTTCCGAAACTATAATTTTTTTTCCGTCCAGCCAAAAAATTGTCTTTGGAGCCCTATAACCGGTTCCTGGGAAAAGTCCGAGGGCGTCGAGACCCCAAAAGTGGAATGTCTGGTGTCTGCCTAACAAAAGTCCTGCATGTCAAAACGACGTCGGAGCGTCGCCGGCGCCTCCACAGGAGCGCAAAGGTTGTAAAAGAGATTTTTTAGAAAATGAAAATCGCCCCTAACTTTGGAACGCGTGCCCTTATGGACTTTTGCTTTATCTTTTCGAAAAGCGCTAAAATTTCAAATTTGATAGCAAAATTTTCGTCGTCGAGACGCTTTCGGTTACTTTGGTAGCGCATTTTGTAGCATAAACGATGCCAAACGTTATTGAAAATGCATTCTATTTTCTAACTACGTACGCATTCAGATTCGTACCTATCTTTATTTTTCTAATTATTTGAAATAGGAATAACTTTATTTATATGTAGATGCCATCTTTTATATCATTATATTCATTACTTTAGTTAGAATATTTTAGAAAAATGCCCAATAAAATTCCAAAATGTTCTAATTTTTTTAAACGACATTCCATTTTATTTATTTTTTTCATTTTCTATTTTGGTAAGGTTGTTTATATTAATTCAATGATGCTTTATAACATTAATTTATTTTATTTAATTAAATAGAATAACTTGCAAAAATATAACGCAAAATTGATGGTAAAGTTGCACTTTGGGGTCAACGGCCTTATATGCAAAAAACGAAGTCGACTTGCTAATTTTAACGTATGAATTGCAACTGTACAAGATGGTTGCCCTGTCATGTAAGTACGTTCCCGTATAAGGGCTATTTTAGCTCGCATTTTTTTTATACAAATTAAATTTAACACTAAACATTCGTTAAAGGAAATGAGAAAAGTGATCCAAAAGTACTTCGACTACAAGAGAACGTAGTTATATGTAAGTAAATTGATAAAATTGAATTTTCTAATTAGAAAATTATAAGCACGCTTATGACGAGTTTGAATAACAAGTCGTTGTGCGTAGACCTTTCGTCACCCTTCGTCTCCTTATTAACCGTTGCTAATGCTTTAGGTATCTACTCTTTGTTTATTTTAAGTTATTTCTATCGTTATTGGAAATGCATTCTATTTCCTAACTACCTATCCACATTTTTCTAATTATTTGAAATTTTTATCCCGATTAGTGCATATTTGATTATCGCGGTATTATTCGTCGCCTTTGCAAATAGCAGATAGAGAATTTTCCCGTGCTTCTTTTTCTGTTTTGCCATTCTCCTACGACGCCATTTTTAGTTCTCATTTTTTTATTTTAATTTTAATAGATATCTAAGTATTTTCTAGAAACAAAATACGTCGTATCTAAAAATAGAATAGGCATAGCTAATTTATTAGTTAGTTTAGGTTAACGTAATACTCTTTCTGACAGGGTTTCATCGTAAAGTATATATTTTATGGTTTTACAGAGATTTGAGGGCTCAAACGTTTTAATAGTTATTTTAGTTGTGCTTCTGATAACAATCGGTTGTGACAAGGATACAAATGCAGATGAAGGTAACGCTTAAAATTATTATAGTAGTGTGAATTAATTTTTTAGAAATTTTCCTTAAGGCCTCGATTTAAACAAATTAAAGGGACTTTTGTGGGGTTTACTGTATGAAGAACACTTAATTTGAGCGCGATTTAAACGAATGAAAAGTACTTTTCTTGCAATTGGTGAATGTCATTGCTTTTCTAAATTATGTTTTGGATATTTATAAGTGGGGTTTACTGTATGAAGAAAACTTAATTTGAGCGATTTAAACGAATTAAAGAACTTTTCTTGCAATTGGTCAATGTCATAGCTTTTCTAAATTACGTTTTGGATATTTATAAGTGGGGTCTACTGTATGAAAAAACTTAATTTGGGCGCGATTTAAACGAATAAAAGGACTTTTCTTGCAATTGGTAAATGTCATAACTTTCTAAATTTCGTTTTGGATATTTATAAGTGGGGTTTACTGTATGAAGAAAACTTAATTTGAGCGCGATTTAAACGAATTAAAAGGACTTTTCTTGCAATTGGTAAATGTCATAGCTTTTCTAAATTACGTTTTGATATTTATAAGTGGGGTTTACTGTATGAAGAAAACTTAATTTGAGCGCGATTTAAACGAATTAAAAGGACTTTTCTTGCAATTGGTAAATGTCATAACTTCTAAATTACGTTTTGGATAATTATAAGTGGGGTCTACTGTATGCAGAAAACTTAATTTGGGCGCGATTTAAACGAATTAAAGGACTTTTCTTGCAATTGGTTAATGTCATAACTTCTCTAAATTTCGTTTTGGATATTTATAAGTGGGGTTTACTGTATGAAGAAAACTTAATTTGAGAGCGATTTAAACGAATTAAAAGGATTTTTCTTGCAATTGGTCAATGTCATAGCTTTTTAAATTACGTTTTGGATATTTATAAGTGGGGTTTACTGTATGAAGAAAACTTAATTTGAGCGCGATTTAAACGAATTAAAAGGATTTTTCTTGCAATTGGTCAATGTCATAGCTTTTCTAAATTACGTTTTGGATATTTATAAGTGGGGTTTACTGTATGAAGAAAACGTAATTTGAGCACGATTTAAACGAATTAAGAGGACTTTTCTTGCAATTGGTCAATGTCATAGCTTTTCTAAATTACGTTTTGGATATTTATAAGGGGGGGTATACTGTATGAAGAAAACTTAATTTGAGCGCGATTTAAACGAATTAAAAGGACTTTTCTTGCAATTGGTAAATGTCATGACTTCTCTAAATTACGTTTTGGATATTTATAAGGGGGGGTATACTGTATGAAGAAAACTTAATTTGAGCACGATTTAAACGAATTAAAAGGACTTTTCTTGTGATTGGTCAATGTCATAGCTTTTCTAAATTACGTTTTGGATATTTATAAGTGGGGTCTACTGTATAAAAAACTTAATTTGGGCGCTAAAGATTTCGAATTCGATACCGAAATTTCCGTCGTCGCGACGCTTTCGGTTACTTCGGTAGCGCATTTTTAGCAAAACGACTCAAGTTGTACTGAACAAAAGTTGAAATGTTTTAATGTGTTTTACTATTTAAAAAACAATTGGAAAAAGATGAATATTGACCTATTATAATAAATTTCACCAGTCAGCGGCGAAAACTAACACTTTATTTTACAAATGTAATTCTTTGGTAAAATCGGTTGTAGAAATATTAAATCCTTTAGTAAAGGAACCACTAATTTTTATGTTAAAACCGGTTTTACCCTACCGAATATCCATAATTTTAAATAACTTTCGAGAGACTGCGGTAAATGTTTTCTATTTCTATGTAGGGTGAATGCATCGGTTGTCGGACACTTAAAAGTTATCGCCACATTCCTGAACCTCCTTTATAAAAGTTTAACAACCTACAGGAGATTCCATTACAGCGGCTCATCAAAGCGCAATAAGTTTAGATGTTACCCAGTCGGTCAAAATGGACACTCTTGCTCGCTGTTATGATGTACTTATTGAGATTGTTTCCATAAAAGAATTGTCAACACAAATTATAAAGAAGGCTTTATAGTTATTACAAAATGTGTTGTTTACTGTTGCGAAATCGGTAATGCGTTTGAAAATGCCCGTTTTAATGTTTTCCATTTAGAACCGTTTCTTTCTAACAAACTATAAATATATTCTAGATGTTGTTGAAGAATATGAATAAGCAAATCATAAAAAGTTTATTGTAAGAAAAATGTTAAATGGTAGTACCAATAAATAACGTAATTTGTATTTATTACATAAAACAACAATTTTTGAACAAATGATGACAATAGAACGTCAATACAAATTAAAATTTGACAATTAACATATCTAAGATTATTCTTCAAACACTGTAAATCATATTCCATATTTGGGGCATTTTGAAACATATAATTTAACTATCATAACAGTAAAAATAATTTTATACACATTTTATTCACAAATGTATCGGAACTAAAAGTTCAATATAAAATGAACTACATTGAATATTTTTATGCTTCTTTCGCCTTTTGGTAACTACTAAACTTGCACGAATTTATTATGTAAGTTACATTACAATCAATGCAGGGGGCCTCCAAATAAATATGGTGCAATTATTACCTTACTTAGTGAATCATATCAGACGTGCAGTTTTAACCGCACTTTTTTTAAAGGACGTTTTAAACTGCACGTCCTATCTAATCAACAATATACAGTAAAAGCTCTCTTTGCGGACAGCTCTAATAACCGGACATCTCCATTGACCGGACAAAATATATAGAACCAAATTTTTTACTATGGTTCTACATGTAAATTACGATCTAATAACCGGACGCTCCGTAACCGCTTCTGGACACAAAATTTCTTCATTTTGTATTCTGTCAATTTCCACAACCGGACATATAGCTGTTAGTTATATTCCATAGCAATTAGAACCTGTTTAGTGTTATCATATACCGCCTTTTCGTTCGTTAATTCTCGTAAAGCCTTCGATTATGAACTTCAGTAGACTACAGAACTACATAGATAAGAACGTGTAACTTGCAAAAACTTAATAAAATGGCTTCAAAAAAAATTCTTACATTGAAATTAGTAATTAGCAGTTTATAACATTAAAATGCTTAATAACATAATATCAAATGTTACTGTCAAGAACATGTTAAGTGTAGATAATTGTTTTCAAATGTTTTGATTAATCTGATTAGTTTATGGGAACCTACCCGCTTTAGGCCCCCTGTGTTTTTTTCTATAATTAAAGAAGAAATGTAAATATTTTTTTTTTATAAAATGAAAGTTTAATAATTGTATTGCGTAAATGTAAGAAAAAAAACACTTTTTTTTTAGCCGAAGTGGTTCATATTGATCGATGAACCTTAACCTACCCGGTTAGGCCATTTTCCCTACTTACATCTATTCCAATACATTAAATAAAATTATTTTAAATTCTATTTTTGTGCATGTAAATATAGTCACTATCTAATAACCGGACATCTCTAATAACCGGACAAAAATGTTCCGATCGTGAGTGTCCGCTTAACAGAGCTTTCACTGTATTTCATTTAAATAAGTATTAAAAAAATATTTATAGCCAATTGGTGAATATATGCGCTGATATGTTCTTTTATGGAGGAATTGTGCAATCTATTATTACAATTTGTAAATAAATAAGAACAAATCGCATATTAAGGCTAAGCAGGAGTAAAAATGTTTAGCCAAGCGAATTAAGTCTAAAACTTTTTTCACTTTGACGAACCGCTGTATGGGATTCCCCTTTTGCAGGTAGTTTAACCCCAGTTATTCATAATATACCGTTTTTAAAAGACAAGTAGAGAATTCTGATTTGAATCCAATACATTTTGCTCAAATAAGTTCAAGCCCAAAACAGTTCAACTAAATATTTGTATAAATATGTAAGTTATTGAATTTATTAAATTGACCTCAATCAAAACAATATTAACAATAAAGACTTACCTATTTTACGCAGTGTTAAACCATTTATTAAAATTAAAATTAGACATTATCTACAATTTATAATATAATATTTAAAGCCTTTAAAAACTTTATAAAGTTTATATGTAATTATAAACATAAATAACTTGAAACTACAACGTCACGCACATAAACATCAAATTTTGAAAATTTTTGTTACTTAGTCACGTATTTTTCCAGAAGGAATAATTCACAATGCGCATTTAAATAGGCCTTATAAAAATTCAATATATTCCTTTTCTATTTAAAATGAGTCTTTCCAAAACTTTGTTCGAAATAAATTACATCCTAAATGGTCGATCTATTGATAAGACCTGATGTAGTTATTTTATTTTTGTTGAAGTTTGACATGGTTTTAAGAAAAGTGTATAGGGGGAAAGTGGCATGAAACAGCCCAGTTCTGAAAGAGCCATTATCAATATCAAACGCGGTAGTTTTCATACGAATCGTTTATGTATTATTATTTTAAGATAGCAACACTAGCCAGATATCCCCCACAAAAATTTGACCGTTCACCGTCAATAAACGGCGCCGATACGACGTATTGAAGATTCTGTCGTCAAAAGTAAGGTTTTGAGTTCAGTTTATTTGTTTTCTAACGCCTATACGTACAAAACTAATAATAATATGATTACACTATAATTTTATAGATATATTAGGCCTTATAATAACGTATATATTTTGTAGACTAATCTTTGATTTCATAGTAATTTTCGAGATTTTGTTTCTTGAGAGAATATGTTTTGAAAGAGCCGGACTGCAGTGTAATGAAAAGCCACCTTTTAATTGCATAAAATGCAATAATAATTGTAGTAACAGCAATCAAGAGTGGTACCGATGCAAAGTTGTAATGGTTGGGCATATAAATCCTGTGGCGTAAAAGGAAATTGCATTATTTTTGCTAAAAACGTTTTTTAAATTTTTGCAATGATTGATCTCAAACGTCAAATTTTTTGACAGTTTCTTAGATTTATGTAAGTCAATATTTTATCCAGAATTTGCGTTATTTAAAACGTTTTATAATCATATAAGATCTAAAATTATAGCTTAAGATTATTATTAAATAATTTTTGTTAATGTGCAGTTTTAATCTTGTAATAGGAACATGGCTTTTCAAAACTTGGGTTGGCTTTTTCAATACCTATAGGTTATGAAAATGCCAAATTTTATTTTTTTTATAAATGATTAGAAGTCGAAAAATATCGTTAATTTTGAAAAATGTTTTACGACATTACGTACATAAATGCATGAACAATTACAGATATTAAAAAAATTGATTTATTTATGTCCTTCTATATTATTTATCCCTTTTTTAATACTAGCTGTTTCATGCCACTTTCCCTACTTATCTATAGTTAGTTAGATTTTGAAAAGCTTTTTAGTAAATTGCTTATTATAAATACTTTATTCGACAATTTTGTCTTTTAATTGGAGGACTTGCCGATTTTACGTTTCAGCATTGTACTATTAAAATGTATTATACTATTTAATTTTTTAACTTAATACAAACGTAAATATTATTACTTTTGCATTACTTAATTATTTAAATAGGCTGGACATATCTCTACATAGATATAAGTAAATGCATTAAAATTATTTTGTGATAAGTTTGTATGTACTAATATTCCTGTTTTATTAAACACATGGTTCTTTTATTTTAAAATTTTATTTAAAATTTTAGTTTTATACTTAGCTGGAAATTATCAAAATAACTAAAATTATTTTAATTGGATTTTGTTATTTAAAAAATAAGAATTAACCAAATATGTTTCTTAATACTCATAAATAAAATATTTTGTCGACTAGATGAGGCGTGCAGTTTTAAACGATCCAAAATTAATGTTTATGTATAGAGTTTCGGCATTGGATATTTTTGGATATTTTTGATTATAGCTATATACTTTGTTAACAAATTATATCACACTTGATTTGTAACCAAACCATCCTACACTTCATTCAAAAAGTCTAAAATTAAATTTTGTGTTGACTTCATTGTACACTAAATGTTTTCAACTCGTTTCCATCATTTGGATTACATGCGTACCGTTTGTGACAAAATTATATAGTGCACAGGGTCACTTAAGAAAACTTTTTTTATTTTCCAACCGTTATCGATCATTTTTTGCCAATTTGAGTTCTTTAGCAACCATTCGATTCTAACCATTTGAAAAGTTTTGTGGCTATATCTTTACTATTTATGAATCGATTTTGACAATTTTTGAACCAAATGATAGACAATCAACTGCTTTATAAATCCAGAGTTTATGCTAGACGCCGAAGGCACTAAACGCGCAGCGTTTCCGTTACGCATCCAGTGTATCCGCGATTACCCCAACACAAAATCGCGAAGCGATTTTGTCTAGCAAGCCCCGCGAAGCGGGGCTCGCTAGTTATATACTTATAAAAAAATAAGCCACTTTTTCGAGTTTACTATGATGGCGTGGACCTAGACCATTCAAATTTGGTACGAAGGTGGCAAAATACAAAAGATTAGGATTTAAAGGGGTTCGAGGGGGGCTTAGGGGGGCATAATTTTTAGTTATTTCGATTTTCCTTGCGCGGATCGTTCTGGGGGAGAGGGGGAAGGAGATAGAGGGCTGAATTTTGGATATGTCGTAGCCACATTAAAGGCACACGTTTTGATTTATTGCGCGCCGCGATAACTATCGGGGGCCTAGATATCCGTCTCCAAAGAACCGGTTCTGCGCAAGAAATTTCACCCCCCTTTTTCTTCAAATGCGATTTTCGGCCAATTCCCGTGGTCCAATTAAAAATTAAAAAAAAAGGGCGAGTCCTCGCGAATTTCCTCTATTTGACCCTTATTTTGTTTTTTTTTTAACATTTTCCAGAAAGGCTCTATGTGTGCGCAAAAATGTTAAAATGTAATTACATGAAAACGGGTGCAGTAAACAATGCAACATTTTTAATTGTCCCCATCGTCATATCTTAGAGTTCAAAATTCCAAAAGGGGTTAAATGTATATTCGTTCGAAAGCCCAAAAGATAGCGCTCCTTACTGTATTTTTTAAAAAAACATTCCTCAGAACATTCGCTGCTCAGGAGCCCTAAAAGTTTTAGCGGAAACGCGAAAACAGGGGTAGCTTTGAAGCAGCATACCGGTTTAGGGGTTGCAGATAGACCCCAACATAAAGCGAACGAAAGTGTCATCAGGTGTTGTAGATTCACGTAAAAAAAAGTTTTTGTAAATCGCTTCAGCGGTTCTCGAGATATTAGATTAATAAGAAAAAATTGACGGCTCGCGCACGAATTTTGAAAATTTGACGTTTTATCTGACAGAAGGAAATTTATTATAATTAATCATTTTGATGTACCTTTGATTGCTAATATCTCGAAACTAACAACAATAGAAATGTGGGGTTTGCGCAGATAGAAAAAGCGGTCTTTCGAGATGCCAATAGTCATTTTGAGGAATTCAGGAATCCTATACATTTTTAAAAGCGACCGTTACGATATGAAACACAATTTGAGAGGAATTCATCGAAATACAATCATATTTGAATAATTACTAGAAAATGTTACTAAATATCAAATTTTTAAATTAGTTTTAAATTTGATTAAAAGTGCATAAAATGGATAAATTATTATTTTGCAGTTTCGTAAGAATTTATTTAAATTAGCGCTTTAATCGCCTCCTTGCAATTTTAAAACGTCGATTTACATTTTTTACCATCACTACAAATAATTTTAGTTTTTAATTCCTTTTAAATTATGTATTGAAAATACTCAATAATGACTAACAAGAGGTTTTCCTTGAACAGTCGTTTTCTTAATGAAGGATATTGATTCTTCCGTCTTTAACCGTTATGAAACAAAAATGTTTAAATTCGAATTCAGGCATTTGGGTTAGAAATATGAAATTTTGAAAGGCGCAAAACACCGGGAGCTCTGCAAAATTTTAAAAGGCGGGCTTTTTTCGGTAATTTTTGATTACTAATATTTCCGAAATTAAGAGATTAACGGGCAGATTTGCGTAAACAGAGCGGCTTTTGAAACCTTAACACTCGTATGCGAGGAAGGCAAGGTGACCAATTCTGTAACACTTTTAAAAACGAACTTTTTACGCTACGAAATAAAATATTTTATTTAGCGAAATACAACATTTTTAATGGTTCTCATGTCTTATCTCAGACATACTCAATTTTATTTTTTATAGTAGTACAAAATAACTGACTAAAGAAACAAACAACACTTCCACATAACAAAATTAACAACTAATTTTAGAGAGGTATTTACATAAACTAACCCATCGAAAAAACAAACTGTACTAAGATCACAAACTAAATTTCTTTCTTTTAAACGCTCAAATTAAGGGACGTTCGAGAAGCTGATATTTACAATGTAGGGTCGGCTAAAATCTCCAAATTTGTAACGCTCATCGACTGGTCATCGAAACCAGTTTAGAAAAAAAAGTATTTTAAAGCTAATAATAAACAAAAATGTATATGCTGTATTTGCAGCTGATTACGGCTATCTACTATCCAAGTAAAAGTATCGTCATCTCACTTTGAAAGGCCCAGGTTTTGAAAAACTCTAAATGTATTTTAATCAAACTAAAATCGGATTATAGTCAAAATATTTCTGTACGCCCATAAATAATTTTATAATTTTTTAACAAGGGGGTAATTCGTTACCTTAATTTTATGTTTCAGAAAACTGTGTTTTTACTTATATTTTAAAAATGTTTACCTTTGTTTATTTTAATTAATTACATTATATATATGTATATGATAGATATATTCTTTTAATTAAAAAATTATGTTATTGCGTTAACTGAAAAAAGAGGTTTTAATCTATTTCAATTTCTTCATTTGATAAAATATTTTGCAAAAGTTGATTGGATATTGAGAGTAAAACTAAATAAATTGCTCTGTAGTATTATTAATAAAAATAATATTAATTAGAATTTTAACAATTTAAATTATGTTACGGGACGCGTAAGTGAAGCGAAGAATGCAACAAAATCGCAATGCGATTTTGCGTAGAAGTTAGCCGCGAAGTGGCAAACAAGTTCACATTAAATGACAATAAATTGGTACCAACAAAAATGCTGCAAAATCGCGAAGCGTTTTTGCCCAGAAAATGCCGCGAAACGGCAAACAAGTTGCTTTGAATAACAATAAATCGGTACTAACAAAAATGCTGCAAAATCGCGAAGCGATTTTGACTAAAAGTTAGCCGCGGAGCGCCAAACAACTCACATTGGATAACAATGAATCGATGCTAACAATAAAAATGCAGCAAAATCGCAAAGCCATTTTGCCCAGAAGTACCGGACTTTTATAAAAATCAAAATGTCAACTTACACTGACAGATTTTGAAATTTACTAGAAGCCGAAGGTCTTAAACGCGACAGCGTTTATCAAAAAAATTACCAACAAATTTTGAATTTTTTAGGAGCCGAAGGCCTTAAACGCGATAGCGTTTAGCAAAATCGCGAATGCGATTTTGCCTAGAAGTTAGCCGCGAAGCGGCACACTTCTAGTTATATACTTATAAAAAATAAGCCACTTTTTCGAGTTTACCATGATGGCGTGGACCTAGACCATTCAAATTTGGTACGAAGGTGGCAAATTACAAAAGATTATTGAAAGGGGTTCGAGGGGCTTAGGGGCATATTTTAGTTATTGATTTTCCTTGCGCGGATCGTTCTGAGAGGGAAGGAGGTAGATTGAATTTTGGATATGTGATAGCCCCAATAAAGGCACACGTTTTCGTTTTTTGTGCGCCGCGATATCTCTATGGGGCCGAGATATCCGCCTCAAGAACCGTTTCTGCGCAAGAAATTTTATTTTTTCAAATGCAATTTTCGGCCATTTCGTGGTCTAATTTAAAGTTTAAAAAAGGGCGAGTCCTCCAGAATTTCCTCTATTTGACCCTTATTTTGTTTTTTTTGTAGGTCTCCAAAAGGCGTTATGTGGGCAAAGATTGTAAAATGTAATTACATGAAAACGAGCAGTAAACAATGCAACATTTTTAATCGTCCCCATCGTCATATCTTAGAGTTCAAAATTCAAAAGGGTTAAATGTATATTCGTTCGAAAGCCCGAAGACAGCGCTCCTTACTGTATTTTTAAAAACATTCCTCCGAACGTTCGCTGCTCAGGAGCCCTAAAAGGTTTTAGCGGAAACGCGAAACAGGGGTAGCTTTGAAGCAGCATACCGGTTTAGGGGTTGCAGATAGACCCCAACATAAAGCGAACGAAAGTGTCATCAGGTGTTGTAGATTCACGTAAAAAAGTTTTGTAAATCGCTTCAGCGGTTCTCGAGATATTAGATTAATAAGAAAAAATTGACGGCTTGCGCAAGAGTTTTGAAAATTTGACGTTTTATCTGACAGAAGGAAATTTATTATAATTAATCATTTTGATGTACCTTTGATTGCTAATATCTCCGAAACTAATAACAATAGAAATGTGGGTTTGCCAGATAGAAAGAGCGGTCTTTCGAAATGACAATATTCATCTTTGAGGACACCGGGCTGCGTAGGGCTCCGGCGCCAGGAATCCTACACTTTTAAAGCGACGTTACGATATGAAACACAACCTTGAGAGGAATTCACGAAATACAACATATTTGAATAATTCTTCCCATCGTCATTTCTAAGACTTGGCATTTTCAAAAGGAGTTAAATTTATATTTGCTGAAAGCCCGAAGAAGAGCGGTTCTTCCTATTCATTTTGCAAAATTTTTCGTTTAGAGGTTCGACCTCAGGACTCCCTAAAAATTGGGCGGAATTCCTAACATAGAGGTATGTTTAACGCGGCAGACATGTTTGGGGGTGGAAGATACACCCCAACATAAAGCGAACAAAAGTGTCATCAGGTCTTACAGATTGAGATAAAAAAAAGTTTTTATAAGTCGGTTCAGAGGTTCTCGAGATAGTCGATTTTAAAGGAATTGACGGATCGTCCCTGCGTTTATTAAATTTGACGTTGAACTGCCAAATGAATGAAATTAATTATATTATAATTATACAAAGCAATTTATTTATGCGGTTTTTAATATTAAACTATTAGAATACTTACTAGAAAACGTTACTAAATATCAAATTTTTGTAAATTAGTTTTAACAAATTTGATTACAAAGTGCATTAATCATTAATTTTTGCAGTTTCGTACATATTTATTTAAATTAGCGCCTTCGATCGCTACTTGCAATTTTAAAACGTCGATTTACATTTTTACTATCACTACAAATAATTATTTATTCCTTTTAAATTATGTATTGAAAATACTTCCAATAATGACTAACAAGAGGTTTTCTTCTTGAACAGACGTTTTTCTTAATGAAGGTATTGTTTCTTCCGTCTTTAACCGTTATGAAACAAAAAATGTTTAAATTGAATTTAAGGCATTATGGGTTGGAAATATGAATTTTGAAAGGCGCAAAACACCGGGAGCTTTGAAAAAATTTTAAAAGGGGGCTTTTTCGGTAATTTTGATTACTAATATTTCCGAAGTTAAGAGATAAACGGGCAGATTTGCGTAAACAGAGCGGCTTTTGAAATCTTAAATAATAATATTGTTTAATTATAAAATTATATTTTGCTTAATTGAAAAAGAGTTATAAAATTGATTTGATTCTATATCAATTTTCATTTGATAAAACATTTTCAAAAGTTGGTTGATATTCAGAGATAAACCAAATAAATTGCACTAGTATTATTAATAAAATAATATTAATTAGAATTTTAAAATTAAAATTATGTTACGAGACGCGTAAACAAAATGCAGCAAAATCAAACGATTTTGCCTAAAATAGCAAGCAAAAAGTTCACAATGAATCGATGCTAACAAAATGCAGCAAAATCAAGATTTTTTAAAGTGCAATGTCAAATGCGCTCTTAATTCCTCATGCGGCTCTTACACTGTTTAATTTGAAAAATTAGAAAAGCAAATGTCATTAAAATTTGGTGAAAAAATCTTATTTATGACTCTTTGAATAAATTTTAATTGTGTATTGTCTAAATTTGGGTTTTTGAATTACAAGGTTTTCACCACTTAGATTAAGCAAACAAGTTCACATTGAATGACAACGAATAGATGTTAACAATAAAATGCAGCAAAATCAAATTTTTAAAATCAATTTTAACATGTTTTAATTTATGCTCTTTACACTATTTAATTTAAAAATTAGAAAAGCACAATTCCATCATTAAAATTTTTAAAAAATCTTATTTATGCTCTTTGAATAAATTTTAATTGTGTATTGTCTATATTTCTTTTTGAATTAAATTAATTTTAGACGTTAGAAAAAAAGTTAATTGAGCGACAATGAATCAATGCTAAAATAAATGCAGCAAAATCAAAACGATTTTAGAATAAAGCAAAAAGTTCACAATGAATCGATGCTAACAATAAATGCAGCAAAATCGCAAGCGATTTTTAGAATAATGTAATGCGGCTTTTAATTTCGATGCGGCTCTTTCACACTGTTTAATTTGAAAATTAGAAAAGCAAATTCCATCATTGAAATTTGTGCAAAAAATCTTATTTATGACTCGAAGCGGCAAATAAGTTACATTGTATGACAATGAATATATGCTAACAATAAAATGAAACAAAACACAATCGATTTTGTAGAAGTTTGCCACATAGCGGCAAACAAATTCACATTAAATGACAATGAATCAACGCTAACAATAAATGAGCAAAATCGCAAAGCGATTTTGTTAACTAGCCGCGAAGCGGCAAAAGTTCACATTGAGCGACAATGAATCAATGCTAACAAAATGCAGCAAAATCGCAAAGCGATTTTGTTAGAAGTAGCCGCGAAGCGGCAAACAAGTTCACATTGAATGACAATGAATCGATGCCAAAAAATGCAGCAAAATCGCAAAGCGATTTTGCCTAAAAGTAGCCGCGAAGCGACAAACAAGTTCACATCAAATGACAATGAATCAATACTAACAATAATTTTTCATCTACTTTTATATACACACTGACAAAATTCACAAATACCTTGACTAACAAATCAAAACTAATTTTTATACTGGCAATTTTGAGCCAGTAAATATTCGTAACATTCCAACGTAGTACTAAACTTTAACAAGAATCAAAATGAACAAACACTGGCAGATTTTGAATTTTCTAGGAGCCGAAGGCCTTAAACGCGATAGCGTTTAGCAAAATCGCGAAGCGATTTTGCCTAGAAGACCGCGAAGCGGCAAACTTCTAGTTATATACTTATAAAAATAAGCAACTTTTAAGCTTTTTCGAGATAGCGTCCACGTTTTGGACGTTGACCATTCAAATTTGGTACAAAGGTGGCAAATTACGAATGACAAGTTTTGAAGGGGTCGAGGGCTTAGAGGGGACTTTTTAGTTATTTCGATTTTCTTGCGCGGATCGTTCTGGAAGAGAGAGGTAGAGTTGAATTTTGGATATGTAAGCCCCATTAAAGGCACACGTTTTCATTTTTGTGCGCCGCAAAATCTCTATCGGGCCGAGTTATCCGCCTCAAAGAACCGGTTCTGCGCAAGAAATTTCACCTTTTTCAAATGCGATTTTCGACCATTTCGTGGTCCAATTAAAATTAAAAAGGCGAGTCCTCGGAATTCTCTATTTGACCCTTATTTTGGTTTTTTTAACATTTCCAGAAAGGCTCTATGTGCGCAAAATGTTAAAATGTAATTACATGAAAACGGGCAGTAAACAATACAACATTTTTAATTGTCCCCATCGTCATATCTTAGAGTTCAAAATTCCAAAAGGGTTAAATGTATATTCGTTTGAAAGCCAAAAGATAGCGCTCCTTACTGTATTTTTAAAAACATTCCTCCGAACATTCGCTGCTCAGGAGCCCTAAAAGGTTTAGCGGAAACGCGAAAACAGGGTAGCTTTGAGCAGCATACCGGTTTAGGGGTTGCAGATAGACCCCAACATAAAGCGAACGAAAGTGTCATCAGGTGTTGTAGATTCACGTAAAAAGTTTTTGTAAATCGCTTCAGCGGTTCTCGAGATATTAGATTAATAAGAAAAATTGACGGCTTGCGCAGAATTTTGAAAATTTGACGTTTTATCTGACAGAAGGAAATTTATTATAATTAATCATTTTGATGTACCTTTGATTGCTAATATCTCCGAAACTAATAACAATAGAAATGTTTTGCGCAGATAGAAAGAGCGGTCTTTCGAAATGACAATATTCATCTTTGAGGACACCGGTGCTTAGGGCTCCGGCGCCAGGAATCGTCCTACACTTTTAAAAGCGACCGTTACGATATGAAACACAACCTTGAGAGGAATTCACGAAATACAACATATTTAAATAATTCTTCCATCTTCATTTCTAAGACTTGGCATTTTCAAAAGGAGTTAAATTTATATTTGCTAAAGCCGAAGAACAGCGGTTCTTCCTGTTCATTTTAAAATTTTCGTTTAGAGTTCGACCTCAGGACTTAAAAATTGGGAATTCTAACATAGAGGTATGTTTAACGCGGCAGACATGTTTGGGGGAAGATACACCCCAACATAAAGCGAACAAAAGTGTCATCAGGTCTTACAGATTGAGATAAAAAAGTTTTATAAGTCGGTTCAGAGGTTCTCGAGATAGTCGATTTTAAAGAATTGACGGATCGTCCTGCGTTTATTAAATTTGACGTTGAACTGCCAAATGAATGAAATTAATTATATTATAATTATACAAAGCAATTTATTCATGCGGTTTTTAATATTAAACTATTAGAATACTTACTAGAAAACGTTACTAAATATCAAATTTTATAAATTAGTTTTAACAAATTTGATTACAAAGTGCATTAATCATTAATTTTGCAGTTTCGTACATATTTATTTAAATTAGCGCCTTGATCGCCTACTTGCAATTTTAAAACGTCGATTTACATTTTTACTATCACTACAAATAATTATTTATTCCTTTTAAATTATGTATTGAAAATACTCCAATAATGACTAACAAGAGGTTTTCTTCTTGAACAGACGTTTTTCTTAATGAAGGTATTGTTTCTTACCGTCTTTAACCGTTATGAAACAAAAAGATGTTTAAATTGAATTTAAGGCATTATGGGTTGAAATATGAATTTTGAAACGCAAAACACCGGAGCTTTGCAAAATTTTAAAAGGCGGTTTTCGGTAATTTTGATTACTAATATTTCCGAAGTTAAGAGATAAACGGCAGATTTGCGTAAACAGAGTGGCTTTTGAAATCTTAAATAATAATATTGTTTAATTAAAAATTATATTTTGCGTTAATTGAAAAAGAGTTATAAAATTGATTTGATTCTATATCAATTTCCTCATTTGATAAAACATTTTGCAAAAGTTGGTTGATATTGAGAGATAAAACCAAAAAATTGCACCTAGTATTATTAATAAAAGTAATATTAATTAGAATATTTAATGTTACTAATTACACAATAAAACACAAATTGTTAATGCAATTTCGTTTTTTATTGAAATTTATCAAGCAACTGAAAATTAACAAACTATAAAACAATAACTACAAGTATTTTATAAAATAATATAAATTATAAAATATTAAAACACAAAAGGAAGTTAACCATTAAAACTCAATAATTTACATGTCAAATGAAAGATTTTAAATATGAAAGATTGTAACTATGATTCTAAATAATTACATGAAATGTAACTATGATTCTAAAAGAAAATTATTTGTAGTTGTATAATTTTGATTTAAATTTTATGATTAATTTAGTTTTATGTTTTAATTTTATTTAAGATGTCATTATATATTAAACTAATTGAGTATAAGCAAATTTACAGTTTTATTAATTTTGATATAAACATTTCATTTAAATTTCTTTTATGATATTTTGTTCACGATGTAAAATAAACGTTTTCAAATTAATTGATGTAACATCAAAATTATAAATTTTTTGTTTGGTTTAAATAATTTATATTTTACAATCATTTTATGTTGTTTTAATCTTTCTTAAGTCTTTGATTTGTTTGACAATGTAATATTACAGCTACATGGTATTTTATAAATCAAACAGATTGTTGAAAAAAATTGGATCTTTTAATTTTATACATGTATTAATTGTTTTATATTATAAAATGCTAGTTTATTTGGTCTAATAAAACGATTATACATGACAATTTTGATGAAAAATTTAAATATTTGTTATTTGTTGACATCTTTTGTTATTTACAATTTATAATTATTTATAAATCGATTAATGAGTTTTATAGAATTATTATTAATAAGAAATTTTCATGCGTATATATATCTTCATAAAAATCTTCATGTTAACGTAAAGTCTATCCATAAGATTAATTACATATTTTGACTCATTTGATTAGAATAGTAGTTTAATAATCGCTGAACTGGATTTTGATACAATTCGTTTTAATTTTCCACTGAATCTATTTATTTTACATCTAAAAACAAAGAGAAAATTATCTTCAATTTATGTAAATTGAATTCTTATAATTTTGAAACTTGATATGTAAATCAACTTTATCTTTAGAATACATAAAACTATCATCTAATAAAGTTTTAAAATTGAATTTTGAATAAAGTTGTTAAAATTTCTTAACAATATAATTATCATAAATCAGTATCATGCTGGCTGTTAATACTATTATCACATTGAAGATAAAATTTACCATCAAATAACAGATAACTGGAATTAAAATAAAATTTGATAATAATAATTTTTTATATTGTTAGAACTCTAGACAAAATATACAATTTTTAATTATATCTACAATGTCTGAATATTTGAAAATACATTCTAACATACAAAAGTAATTTTTGGTAAACTATATTTTAATTTATCTAGAATGTACTGAATAATTAAAGATTAATTTTTCTAAGTTAAAATATCAAAAATATGTTATTGAATTATAAATTTTATTTTAATTAAGTTATCTGTTATTTGATTAAATTTTAATCTTAATTGAAATATTAAAAGATATATGATTTATATAATTATATTGTTAAAAATTTAAAATTTTTCAAAATTAATTTTAAAATTATGTAGATATAGTTTATGTATTTAAAGATAAATTGATTTAAATAAGTTTCAAAATTATAAGAACAATTTATAAATTAAGATAATTGTTCTTTTGTTTTTAATAAAATAAATGAGTTCAGATGGAAATTAAAGAATTTATCAATACAGTTACGATTATTAAATATATTTAATAAATGAGTCAAAAATGAAAATTTATATAATTTTAAATAAGATTTTATGAAATAATAATGAAAATTTTATTAAAATTATTAAAAATCATTAATCGTTTATAAATAATTATAAATTGGTAAAAACAAAAAGATGTCCAACAAATAACAAATATTTAAATTTTTACATAAAGAATTATAGTATAATTTTATTAGACCAAGATAAAACTAATTTTATAATATAAAAACAATTAATAAGTTATAAAATTAAAAGATAATTTTTTAAAATTGTTTGATTTATAAAATACATGAAATTAATATTAATTGGTCAAAAAATCAAAGACTTAAGAAAGATTAAACAACATAAAAATGATTGTAAAATATAAATTATGTTAAACCAAACAAAAAGATTATATGCAATTTTGATGTTACATAATTCAATTTGAAAACGTTTATTTTACATCGTGAAAAAATATACATAAAAGAAATTTATAAATGGTTTATATCAAAATTAATAAACTGTAAATTTGTTATATAATTATTTAAATATATAATGAATCTTAAATAAAATTAAAACAAAAACTAAATTAATCATAAAATTTAAATCAAAATTATCAATACAAATAATTTTTTTTAGAATCAATTTAGTTTCATGTAATTATTTAAATCATAGTTACAATTTCATATTTAAAAATTTTATTTTGACTGATAAATTATTATTTTAATGGTTAATTTTTTTTTAATATTTATAATTTATATTATTATAAAATACATTGATTATTATATTTGTTAATTTTCATTTGATAAAGTTTCAATAAAGAAACGAAATTATTAACAATTTTTTTATTGTGTAATTATAAATTAACATATTATAAGATATTACAACATTATGATTAATTAATTAGAATTTTAAAAATTAAAATTATGTTAGAGACTAAACAATAATGCAGCAAAATCGCAAACGATTTTGTTTAGAAATAGAACGCAAATAAGTTCATATTGAATGACAATGAATCGATGCTAACAATAAATGCAGCAAAATCGCAAGCGATTTTGTTAATATCGAATGTCACCACATGCGTCTTTAATTCTGATGCGCTATTCACATGTTTAATTTGAAAAAATTAGAAAAGCACAATTCCATCATTAAAATTTGGTGAAAAATCTTATTTATGACTCTTGAATAAATTTTAATTGTGTATTGTCTATATTTGGCTTTTTGAATTACAAGTTTCGACCACTTAGACGTTAGAAGCGGCAAACAATTTCACATTGAATGACAATGAATAGATGTTAACAATAATGCAGCAAAATCAGCGATTTTTAAAAATCAATGGCTCAACATGGGGTCTTTAATTCCTCGGATGCGCTCTTCACACTGTTTAATTTGAAAAATTAGAAAAGCCAATTCCATCATTGAAATTTGAAAAAATCTTATTTATGACTAGAAATAAGTTACATTGTATACAATGAATATATTTAACAATAAAAATGAAACAATACACAATCGATTTTTAGAAGCCGAAGGCAAACAAGTTACATTAGACAATGAATAATGCTAACAATAAAATGCAGCAAAATCGCAAAGCGATTTTGTCTAATTAGCGCACGGCAAAGTTCATTTACGACAATGAATCAATGCTAAATAATGCAGCAAAATCGCAAAGCGATTTTGTTTCAGACGAAGGCAAACAGTTCACATTGACACAATGAATCAATGCTAAAATATGAGCAAAATCGCAAAGCGATTTTTAGAAGTACCGCGAAGCGACAAACAAGTTCACATCAAATGACAATGAATCAAGCTAACATAATTTTTTTTTATCTACTTTATATACACACTGACAAACCTTTACCCAATACTTGACTAACAAATCAAAACTAATTTTATACTGTGGCGAATTTTAGCTAGCCAGTAAATATTCGTAACATTTTTAACGGTACTGAACTTTAAAAATCAAAAGTTAACAAACACGGCAATTTTGAATTTCTACGAAGGCCTTAAACGCAGTTTCAAAATCCGAACGCGATTGTTTTACCGCGAAGGGTCAAATTCAGAAAAACCTTTGAAAAACAAGCCGTTAACAGTTTTTCCTTTGAAATCACGAATGCGGTTCAAACGGCTATCGAAATCGGAAAAAATTAGCGTCTTGAAATATGGGTACGTCGAGCGTCGGCTCTTAGGCAAGATGTTCGAAAGAAAGAATTCGAAATCGCGCGCCTTTGTTTTGCGTTTTCCGAAAAACTAAAGCGTTCGATATTTCGCCAGCGACGAGTTTCAATTGAACGGGCTATCGATTAAAAAAATGTTGTTCGTTAAAATTTGAGCTACGGCCCATTTCTCGAGTTGCGTTTCGGCGTCGCTTCGGAATAGGGGCGTTTCAGATAGCCGTCCGATAACAAAATTTGGTTATGCCTTTGCTAACAAAACCGCTTTCGATTTCAACCGTTCGACACTTTTGAGTTTTTACTGTCCGTCAGCCCACAAAAATCGTCCTTACAATAACGGGTCCTGAAACGTCCGAGGACTGAGACCCAAAGGCCAAATCTTGTCTGCCAACAAAAGTATGCATGTCAAAACGACGTCGGAACGTTTGCGCTCTAATGGAAAAATTTGTTTAGAGATTTGAAAACCAATTCGACCTTTGAGCGCCCTTATAGATTTGCTTTTAGTCCGATAAGCTAAAGATTTCGAATGTACCAAAATACGTCGTCGCAGACGCTTTTGGTTTACGGTATCGCATTTTTAGCAAAAACGACGCCAACTTTTACGTAAAAATTCACATTTGCAAGCGCATTAGAGCCGTAGATAAGAATAGCGTTTCGGTCTAATGGACTTTTCTTGAGTTTTGCCATTTTTCTACGATGCCGTTTTCGAGTTAGAAGCAAAAAGGAAGTCGACTTGCTAATTTTAACGTATCAATCGTAATTGTACAAAATGGTTGCGCTCTCATGCACGTATAAGAGGTATTTTAGCTCGCATTTTTTTATACAAATTTAATTTAAAACTAAACAATCGTTAAAGGAGATGAGAAAAGTGATCCAAAAATACTTCGACTACAAGAGAACGTAGTTATATGTAAGTAAATTGATAAAATTGAATTTTCTGAGGAAAAATTATAAACACGCTCATGACGAGTTTGAATAACAAGTCGTTGTGCGTAGACCCTTTGTCGCCCTTATTAACCGTTGCTAATCCTTTAGGTATCTACTCTTTGTTAATTTTAAAGTTATTTTTAACGTTATTGGATATGCATTCTATTTTCTAATGACGTACGCATTCAGATTCGTACCTATCCATATTATTCTGATTATTTGAAATAGGAATAACTTTATTTATATGTAGATGCCATTATTTTTATTACTTTAGTTAGAATATTTTAGAAAATTCCCAATAAAATTCCAAAACTTATAATTTTTTAAACGACATTCTATTTTATAATTTTTTTCATTTTCTATTTTGGTTAGGTTAATTATATTAATTCAATGATGCGTTATAACATTAACTTATTTTATTTAATTAAGTAGAATAACTTGCAAATTATTATTGAAATGTAGACTTTTAACACAATTGTAAAATTTCAAAATTTTTAATTTACTACAATGGCTATACATAAAAATAAAGGGTTTTCTATATGTATTTATTGTTAAACATTAGATGGAAATATAACGCAAAATTTATAGGTAAAGTTGCACTTTGGGGTCAACGGCCTTATATTTTGTGGTCTTTTAAAGTATTCATACTTATTTATTATCAATAGACACCTTCTAGGAAAATACCTTAATAGTCGGACACCCATTATATCACAAAAATTTTGTGTGAAATGAACATTTCAAATTTATCATTAGCAACAATGTTCAACTTAAGAGATTACCTTGTGGGAGATGGGGCTGTCTTTTATAAACCACCACAAACAATAGTTACGTGCACGTCTCCGTATAAGGGTATTTTAGATCGCATTTTTTTGATAGAAAAAAATTCTTGATGTATTTGGACTTTGAGTTTAGTGACCTTCTTAGCAAAGCTGGTCAGTTTCAGTCGAATAGGCAAGGGTTGGTGGTCAGGTACTTTTTTGATTTACAACCGGTCATAAACATGATAACAAACACTGTTCAAATTTAATGTATTTCCGCTTTTGTAAATATTTGGATCTTATAATTTATAATTTTATAACAATAAAAAGTTGTAATTTGTAGAATACCAAAAGGATATTTAAATAAAAACTACACGAACGTACCGTTGGAAGAGTTTAATAGAAATCAAAACACTAGCCAGTGGGAACGAATTTTATTATTTCCACGTTAACACAGATTTCAGTGGTTTCTCTTAAAGAACAAAACTTCGACTAAAATGTAAAATTAATTTTAGTTCATTCTTTCTCACATGTGTGAGACCTACTTATGATCCCAGTTACCGTAAATCAGAACTGAATTTTACGGAACGTTGGAAACCTGGAATTTTATTTATTCCAACGCGTACTTACATCTAAGCCTACGGTTTCAAATAAATTTTATACAATTTTATTCGTTTTCAATAAGTGAATCCATTAATCAGTCATTCACTAGATTATACCCGATCTTTTTAAGAAACTGTAACAAACGCCTTATTTAGGTTGGTTATTAATAAATTTTATTGGAAACGTTTCATGTTTTAATTCAATTGACGTTTTCTGACGACGCTATTTTCCACCTCTTTTCACGAACATCAGATGGATAACGTGACGTGAAGAAATATTCACCTAGCCAGTGCACACCTTCGATCTCTGTACTATATACACTTAAATATTTGGGATCGATTTGCGGCTTACTTTTGGCTGTACGGGAGTTCTCAAACGTCCTTGAAATTTTTCAAAAACGGTATTTCCATGTAGTTTTCGAACGGGGACTTTTAGCAACATCCGCTTTCTGGGTACGATGGGGGTCGGTTTATACATTCTGTGACACATTTTAACCGCGGGGACGACGGGGTGGCGTCGGACGACTTTCAAGCAAACCTTATTTCTGCCGTTATTTAAACGTTTCAAAACAAAAAGATATAAACGATTCGATATAATTTCTCTAAGACGTTTTAACAAGTTTTATGCAAATTTAACCCTTTTTGCAAATTTTGACCTAAAGGCGGTTTTGCACGCAAAATTCGGAATATTTTTGTTTTTCCATACTTACGAATGATACTAAGATTTTTCCGCATTGAAAAATTATACATTTAGAAATTTGATTTCATAAGTATCTGTTGTCCGCAAAGATAGGGAATCTCTTCTCTTTGTTAACGAAGGTCCAAAAGCAGGTAGCCCTGCTTGGGTTTCGAAAGTGTTTATATTGGGATCTTTACTTAAACATTAGAAAATGTTTGAACGTTAAAAATTCCAAATAGGGTCGCCATCTACATCATTTTATAGAAAATAACCATTTTACTAATATATTTAAAAATATCAGTTTTGAATTTTTATATGTATTTAGTAGGTACACCTGTTATTTTTTCCTGCCAATTTGTAATTTTTATGATGTAGCTTTAATTTATACTTCTCATATAATAGTTGTCTATTGCTAACCGTTATAAATTAATGTAAAATTTATTACTACAATTATGATTAATAATAACAAATTCTGTTAAATATTTAGAAACAGATGCAACCAATTAGTAATATTTAAAAAAACACAATGTTCTTGTCGTGCTAAAAATCTTATAAAGTTTTATCAATCAAAAATTATCAATTTAAAAATGTATTTGATGTTTTAAACCAGTCTTACATTAGTTTAAAAAAATTAGTGAAACTAATTTTAATAGAATGTCATAGCAGTTTAAGTTGTTGTAACAAATAAGATTGTTAAATGTTAAATGTATACAAATTACATTGATTTATTTTATGTTTTAGGTTTTATTACAATTACTTAGGTGTACATTTATTATTAATACTGTTTTAGATTTTTTTTGAGTGTATTGTTTGTTTTCAGTTCAATAATATGATTAATTTTATGGTATTACTTAAGGCTTCTCCTATTGTTTTTTTATAATATACAAATTGTCATTTTGTTTAATTAGAAGGGTCTAGAATTATGATTATTTCGACATTCGCTAATCTGTGCATATTTGGCAAATATTTCGGACATACATAAAGCGACTTGGTGAATCTTGCCATTCATTGGAAGATGTCGACATTTACCAGACTTCGGTCTTACACGGTAACATATATACCACGTATATCAACCATCGCAAAACGTAAAACCATTTTCACATTATGATAGACATAACATACGGGAATTCGATATTTGAGTTTTTCTGGAACGTAACCCTTGCGAATGGTGAAGGGTTACTGTATATCTTTCGTATTATTTGTTACGCAAAACAAGTGGTAAATTGCGATCCAAATACGAATTGAAAATATGTATTTTTGTGAAATGAACAATAAATGTGTATTGTTTACATAAAACCCATTTCAGAAAATGACAGGTAAAAATTAGAAAGTTATAAGCCAAAACTTCTGGAGAACCTCTGCGGAAGCGAGAATCGGATAGAGGCATTCAAACGATCCTTGAACTTTATAACCAAATTGCGATAATCTTTTCATTAATTCATAAACAGAAATAATATCTCATTTTAACTGTAACGTCTGTTTTACATCAAAATAGCTCTCGATACAACAAATCGGTCATTCGCTGGATGCTTTACCATATTCACGCTTTTATAGGGTACATTAATTTAAAATTCTCTGTAAATACGCGAGCGGTTGTTTCTTAGCCTATTATAAAACATTTCAAAATTTATTATTGCAGTATCCTAATAAACATTTTTAACTAAGCAGTGCAATTTAAAAAATCATAAACATATTTTATTGGTAGCTGTCAAAATTGAGATTTCAATAGCAGGTAGAACGCTTTGTTTAGTTTCCACCAGTGGCGGTTTATGTTTTAAGAAAAGGACGGTAGATACTAGATTTGAGTTTAAAACCATAATAAATGCAGTTTAAATTTTATGACGTTTTAGAGAGGCAAAATTTAAGGGTTCCTCAACATCTATTTTTTTGTCTGTTCAGTTAGAAAACTTATGTTCAGAAGATCGGTGCGCTGTGTATATATATATATATTTTATTGTTGTGTGTGTGTGGTGCGCGTGTGTGCGCATTGTGATTTCACCAAAGCAGGACGAAATGGCAGGACGTGAGGACATTAAAAAGCAAGGTAAAGCTTATTATAAAAATAGTTTTGTGTTATCTTTTAAAATAACTTTAAAAGGGCATATGATTATAACATGTCAAAATTGCAATATTTAAAGCTACTTTATATTTATAATACAAGACCGTGAAAATCTTAGATTTTTAACTCAGCCTGTTTTCGAGAAAATAAAAATACTAAAAATTGAATTTTTTACTCAGGAACGGCTTAATCGATTTTGATAAAATTTGAGTGTGTTATAGTAACGCAGGACAAAATAACAGTCGTATAAGATTTCATTATCCAGTAAAACAAATTAAAAATATTTTTTATGTATGGTATTATTTGGGCCAAATTATGAAATAATTTTTAGAAGCCTTATTCTTTTATATAATAGAGGTTCCGGTATAGACGAGCTCCAGATATGAGACAGTCAATTATTTTCATTATGGAATGTTAATATGGCGATCTGAATACTGTCAAATATTTCTTTGATCATCAGTCAGTTTTGTGCTAAGAGTGAAATGAATCGACGCATTGCTTATATTACCTGCAAACATCGTATGTGAAATAGCATGGGGAAAAAGTTTTGATTTTTTAAAGTGTTGTTTTTTGATGTAAATCAATTAAAAAAAAGTGTAATGTATAGCATTTAGTGTTTTCTTATATTTTACGATACAATATTGAATTAGGCCAAAATGTGGTTGGAAAACAATTTTTTTAAATTATTAAAATGTTGTCATTGTCCGAATATGAGACACAGCATATTACCACCACCCAATTTTTGAAGTGCGCAAACATGTGTACAAGCATCTACACATGCAAACATTGCGACGATTATGAAGAGGAAATTGATAAATAAAAATTATGGAAAACATAAAAATTAAAAATTTGAAATAAATATGAGGTTTTCAGTTTATATTTTACAATTTTTTAAAGTATTTTTGTAAGTGTCTCATACCTAGATACAAATTTTTCTTGTCAAAAAATGATGGTTAGAAAATTGTTCATAAAATTTAGCATGTTAATGGAATCACAAAACTTTCTGCGGATAAAATTGTGTATTTTCATTACCTTTCCAACAGTGAATAGAACACCGACTTTATTTAACCAGTAAAAAATTTGGATCATAAACAAAACCCGTCTTATACCGGGTACACTTCCTTATATATTTTTCAATTGATTCTAAGTGGTACGCCCACAAAAAAATAAAAAATTTTATTTTACTATAAAGGCCTTAAGCATAGTGACTCAGTCGCAGAGGAATATCGTAATCATCTTTCGACAATAGGTATAGGTTGGTTGTAATAAGATACATTGATCGTGCAACTTTTAGATTTTTATTTTAGTTTAGTAATAAATAAAAAAAAAATTTAATACGATTTAACCGATTTTAGCGAAATTGGACACATTATAGATGTATATAAGGCTATACTCCGCAGAAGAACAGCTTATAATCTTCATTTTTCGTTAATTCGAAGCATTTTATAATTCCGTAAATTATAGTTTTGATTAGTAAATATTTCCAAACTCGAAGTTAAATTTTACAACTTTCTATAAAATACCGGGAGGGTTAAGAACGTCTAGGTTCCCTCTTATTGCTGGCTAAAAGCTCTATTGTAAACTAAGGTGTTTTGACGGTGGCACTTCAATGGGATTTAAAAACTAATTTATGTTTAAATGCCTTATTGACAGTTATGAATTTTAAAAGGGTTTTACCGTTTATTTCACAAGAAAAGAAACTATTTTTGCATTTTAGTTTTCAGTTTGAAAGATATACGCGGACTAACAAATGTGTTTTACGTTCTTTATAGTTTGTAACAGAGTATAACAGAAAATCTAAAAAAATTTAATACTTTTTCTAAAATTAATTATTTACGTATTAATATGAGTGTAAACGAAAATTAAAAAATTTAAGCATAAGGAGAAAATTAATCTTATAAAAGAAGTGGAACGTGGGCTCAAAAGAAAAAATATAGCGAAAGACTTTGGTATTTCGCAAAGACTTTATCAACCATTTTAAAACCACTGACTTAATTGTAGCTGCTGAAGATAAAAATGACCACCATTCTAGAAAAAGGCTAAAAGTGCCTCTTTTCCAATCTGGAGAAAGCTATGATTGAATGGTTTAGGTATGCACGTAATAAAAATATTCCGATTTCGGGACCTGTACTGTTACAAAAATTAGAAGAGTTCGCGCGCCTATTACATTATGATAATTTCAAAGCAAGTCAGGGTTGGCTGGAGAATTTCAAAAAGGAACCTCGTCATTCAAAATGTAATATGTGGTTAAAGTGCAAAAGTGTCTGAAAACGATTGTGAACTTTGAGGCATAAAGTCTTAATACCATTACTGCAAGAATATGAACATACAATATTATTAACGCAGATTAAACTGCTTTGTTTTTAAATGCTTACCGGATAAAACTTTGACTTTTTAAATGAAAAGTGTTACGGTGGGAAACGCAGTAAGGAAAAAGTG
>JARFIZ010000220.1:0-25434 GCA_036325965.1 Sinopyrophorus schimmeli
CACAGGGTTAAAAGTCGCACTTTTCTTTTTTCCGAAAAATTATAATAGGGGTAAACAGTACAGTTGCTGGCCAGTCGACAATGATTGGCCATATTTAAAAAATTATTTAATAATAAATCTATATTTCCTAATATATTATTTTTTAATAAATGGTTCGTTTTTTTTGTTAATTTACTATATCTTATTTTAATTAGAAATTATTGGCCGATCACTGTAAATTCACTAGTCAATTACTATATTTATATGACCAATAACTATATTGTTTAATAAAAGGGCCAATCACTGTACTGTTTACCCCTATGTTATATATAAATATAAACCTAGAATAAAATAAGCCGCCTCAACTACCTTTTCGAACTTTACGGCCGAACGAGTCTACAGATTTCGATTAAACTTTGCCAGAACCTTCGTTTTTGGACGCGTCGACTTTTGAGGGCATCGAAAATGCCCGTCCTAACGTCCTTCGGCGTCGTTTTGCCAAAAAACCATTTTCGACCCTATCGTTTTTCTCGATTTACTCGCGAACGAGAGCGACGACCTACCTTCGAGAAGCGAGACGCTACCCCTAAAATCGAGAGATCTATCTCCTCAAAAAATTTCGACGCAATGAAGCGGGGAAAAATTTCGAGCTATGGCCCTTTTTTCGTTTAGGCTTATTTTTTCTTTAGGACAGTGGCCAGCCTTTTCCGTAAGAGATGCGACGTCGAGACAAAGAACATTATATGCGCCCATGTTCGAGGATATGCACGCGACCATCCCCTTTCCGATATCTCTTTTCGTTCGCAAGTTACGATAGACTTTCTGGCGCAACCCCTTCGCCGCGTTCGAGGAGCTCCCACGGCCGAAGGGTGCGAGTTAGCGGAGCGGTTTTTTTTGCAATATTTTCGACCTCGAAAAGCACATCGATGCTCGAAAATCTCAAGTCGATAGACCTCCGCGTTCGCCCTCTACTAAGCCGGAAGCGTTTCGCTTGCGAAAAGATTCGACGATTTTCTGCCGCTAAGGGTGACCGTTTTCGGCGAGCTCTCACGGCCGAAGGGTGCAAGCTAGCGAGGCCGTTTTTTTTGCAATATCTTCCTCCCTCGAAGCCAAGTCGATCTGCAAAAACCGGATGTTCGTAGCCCTTCGGGTTCCCTTTCTACTAAGATGGAAGCGTATCCTTACGAAAACCTTAGAGAATACGGCCGAGAAATTGTTAGATTTTTACTCGGTCCGAAGTGAAAAGGGCCGTAGGACCGCCGCCATTGACCCTATCTTATAGAGATCATTCTCGCGCTTATTTTCGTACCTTTTTCGACTTTCGTGGACGTCTTTTGGCCAAGTTACGAGCGAAAGTATAAAATCTAGGCCTAATATCTTCTGCATCCGTGAAGTTTCCCGTGCAATTTTTTTGATTTATAGTCGCTTTTTTGCATTTTTTCGTTTGTTTTGTGCTCTTTAGCTAACTTTTACATTTTTTTACCGATTTTAAAAATTTTTTCAACGTTCAACGGTTTAGATTTCTTTTTAAATTTACTAGCGATATTCTTTGCGGCGTTCCGTTACGAAATTGCAAAAAGTCCAAAAAAGTAAGAAAACATGGGTTGATGGCAAAAGGGCTCGAATATGTTAGGGCCCAAGTCCGAGGAAGCTTGCTGAATTTTTTCGAATTTTTTGCTATTCTCCTTCCCTTTCATTTTCTTTCCGGAAACGGTTCGAGCGTAAAATACCCAAAATCTAAAAACGAACCAAGTGCCTAAACGAGGGGACGTAGAGTTGGGGTTTGCGCCGTCGAGAAGAACTTGCGATTTCGCCTCCCTAAAGGTGGATTACGCCCCTTGAATATTTCAATTCTAACTTTACAATTTTTTTATTTAATTAATTCGTTTAATTTTTTAATAAGTTGCGTTAGCCATTGACTTCATATTATTCTCGTCGAACAGCTATTAATTCGCAACTTTTATTAGATTAGTATAAAGTAATACAGTAGAACTCCGATTATCCGAACGCCGATTAACCGAATTGCCAATTATCCGAATCGGTCCTAAGCGTAATACCCTGTATCTCGAATATATAATTATTACCGTACATAAACTTAATAAAGTTTATTCTATGTGTGACAGTTCGTTTTTCTTTATTGCCAGTCCATGTCCGATTATCCGAATTTTCGATTATCCGAATCGACCCCGGTCCCAATTAATTCGGATAATCGGAGTTCTACTGTATATAAAATATTTTGTCGACGTTGTTAGAAATATTTAAGCGTAGGCGAGTTCATTTGTAACCTGATTTTGTTTTGTTAATTGCAGCATGTAGAAAAAATTTAGGAAATTTATTTTACTCGGTTTTATAAAATTATGATGTTTTAACTCAATTTTGACACGAAGAAAAAAAAGTAAGAGCATGTTACTTTTTTATATTTTATAAAAATTACTATATAAAAAATTGTATTTAATTAGTTTGGCCATCTATCATAACAGTGATTGTCAAATAAATATTTGTATATTTTAATTAATATTGTTGTTTCATTTTCTCAAATTGTACTGAATTATTAACATGTTTTCATTAATCACTTTGTAATATTTTTAATTTTTCCCATAATCTTGTCTCAATTGTATTAGTTATATAAACTACACTTGATCAGTATCTAACCTGTAATTAAAAAGGATAACACACAATTATGTTATTTATAATAGTGTAACTTTTTGAAACTAAAGACCGACTTCAAATAAACTACAATAAATATTTTTATGCTTTCATTGTTTTTTGACAACTAATAAACTAACAGGAATATAATTTGTTGGTTACATTAGCATAAATGCAGAGTGGCTCCTAATAAATATGGTGCAATTATTACCTTACTTAGTGAATTATATCAGACGTGCAGTTTTAACCGCACTTTTTTTTAAGGACTTTTTAAACTGCACGCCCTATCTAATCGACAATATAATACTGTTAATTTGTGTACTATTAGGGTTATATTCAATGAAGTATTTATAAATTAGAGTTTAAATTACAGTTTCAAAGATAAGCTTTAGTTCTACATAAAGCACAAATAACATCACCAATAGCAAATAATTTTGATAAACAATAAGAATAACAATGTTTGTCTTGTGACGATACTGTAATTTTCTTTTTATCCTTGTTTCTGTTTAAATAGGTTGTAATGGGTTAATAAAATGTCATATTATCAAATTATCTAGAACGCGGAGTTTAAACTTTGAACTGCAATTAATGCATTCTTCAATAAGCGCGATTCAACACTATTTGGCAATAAGCAACGATGCAAACGAAGTGCATTCTTCTTGACCTGATTATACCACCAATAGGATATATATAGGAGTAGAATTAAGTAAAGATAAGCGAAGTTTTAGTATGAGTTAGGTTTAGACCATAGTCTAGTACCTACGATGTAAAACTATGTGATTATAATATTCCAATAAATGTGAGAACAGTTATTCTCGATTTAATGTAAAAGCGAACCTTTACATGGCGACCCTGCCAACGAGTGGTTCTGACCAGTGCAATTAAATAAAATTTTAAAAACGGGACAGAAACAAACGAAAGAAGAGCAAATTATTGTGCAAGCTGCCGGTACGGGAAATAACGAGGCAACAGAAAAGCAGCAAGTAACTTGGGGAGCAACCCAATGGTTATTGGTAGCTATAATAGCATTACTAGTACTGTTTGCAATATATTATGTAATAAAAAAGGCGAAAGAGTACATAAGGACACTAGCTAGAAAAGAAATTCTACGAAGTGCGGTGAAATGTGAAATGAACAAGATATAAATAAAGAAAAAATAAAGAGACTTACAATGGAGAGTGACACAACATGTCAAACTACGAGGACTTTTCGGAGCTGCTCCAAAAGCTACAACTTTTCAAAATCAACCTACGAAAAGACAATTTAACAAGAAGACAAAATGAAGACATCACTAACCGTAAGTTAGAAGAATTTAGTAAATTTAATAATGCATATTCAGCGTTAGGCCAACAATTATTGTTTAATATTAAAAATAAAGTTGTAACTAAATTAGAAATAGAAGTAAGTGTTAAATTGCAGAATCAAATAGAAATAATAATAAAAGAAATTAAGAATATATTAGAATTAAGACAAGATACTGCATGTGGTGATATAAAAAGTGAAAATTTGGAAATAAAAATGGCCGAACAATTTAATTTCAAAACAGCATCTAGCTTGCTTCCAAAATTGAACGGGAGTGTTGATACAGTATATCAGTTAATTGAAGGAATTCAATTGTATGAACCTCCACTGAATATACCAGGTAAATCACTACTTATAAATTATGTTGTTAAAGCTTGTTTATCTTATGGTGATCAAATTAAAGTTCGCAGTACTTATATTACTGTAGAAGATTTAATAGCAGATTTGAGAAAATTTTTTTTACCAAAACCGTCAGCACCTACGTTGCTAGCAAAAATGCAATCGCTAAGACAAACTAATCAATCAATTGATGACTACGGGAAATCAATCGAGACGCTAATGGCTGATTTAACCATTACGCAAGCGGGCAGTATTACCAATACTGAAGTTATAGACATTTTTAAAAAACAAAAAGAAAAATTAGCAGTCGATGTATTCGCAAGAGGCATTAGAAATCAAGAATTGAGAACAATTATAAAAGCACGAAATTATACAGCATTAAGTGATGCAATTAACGCGGCTAAGGATGAATCTGTACTTGATCAGACAACTTCCGCAGTGTTACATATGCAAAGTCAAGGTTTTCAAAAAAATCCATCAAGGGAGAAATACTATAATAATTATAAACATAAAACATTCCATGGATACCACAGTAATAAGAGAAATACTAACACGACACACTACAATTATAATAGGGGTTTCAATTCAAAATCGAATAATAAAAGCCAAAATTATAGAAGTACTCAGGTAAGAGGTGGACCATTTAACCGAGGTAAATATAATATGCCACATACGTCTACACGAAGAAATTATGGTAACAGAACTTTTCATAACAGCCAAAGGCAAATGTATGTTGCTAATGAAGAGGAAGATACAAATTCCGTTAATAAGGCAACTGAGCAAACATTTCTTCGTGGCCCCCACGGAGAATACGAATCAGAAAACTAAGTTTAAAAAACCACACCTTATAAGGCAAAATTCAGTAATTTATAATGTAAATTGTATAAATTTTATTAATTTTGGTTATGGAGATCGTACAATTAAATTATTAATAGATACTGGAGCATCGATAAGTGCTTTCTTTTCTGAAAGTTTACATAAGAATCAACAAATAAATTCATATGACACAGTCAAAATAAAAGGAGTTTCAGGATCAACAATGTCGATGGGTTCTGCAAAAATTTCGTTAAACATCAATAATAGCTTACAAAGCGTTACGCATGAATTTCTAATCATAAAAACTTTTGACAACGAAATACAAGGGGTTTTAGGATCAGATTTTTTTGTCAAACACGCAGCAATTATAGATTACAAAACTTCACAGTTTTCATTTTTAATAGATTCTCAAAGGATAGAAATTCCAATAAAATCGAAATTTGATACGGAAATTATTATTCCGCCCGATGTGAAACAATTAGACATTTATCAATTGAGCAAAAGACGAATGTGTGATTTTACCACAAGAATTGGGAAAAGGTATTTTGTAGCAGGAACTTTGGTGAAACCAAACAACAAAGAAAATACGGTACCAGTTCACATTTTAAATACACGAGATGAACCAGTTACAATCAAAAATTTTCAACCAAACATAGATAACATCTCTGATTATGAAGTTGTATCTTACAATGATAAATATACTAATGTACAACGCGTAGAAGAGGTATTACAATTAATAAAAAATGACCATTTAAATAAAGAAGAAAAGAAATCATTACAACACATTTGCGCAAAATATGCTGATGTATTTCACTTACCCAGTGACCCACTAACGACAACTAATGCGTACAAACATAAATTGCTAATTCAGGAAAATGCAAGTCCAGCATATATAAAGCAATATCGCCTTCCACAAAGTCAAAGGCAAGAAATAGATAAGCAAATAACACAAATGCTTAAAAATAAAATTATAGAACCAGCATAATCAGCTTGGTCTGCACCTTTACTAATTGTACCGAAAAAAGCAGACAATAACGGGTTAAGAAAATGGCGACTTGTTATTGACTATAGACAACTAAACCAAAGATTACAAGACGACAAATTTCCTTTGCCTAACATAACAGAAATATTAGATTCATTGTCAGGAGCAATGTACTTTTCACATCTCGACCTATCGCAAGGCTACTATCAAGTTGAATTAGATTCTTCAAGTCGAGCATGTACTGCATTTACTACGAACAGAGGACAATATCAAATGACGAGATTACCGATGGGATTAAAAGTAAGCCCAAGTGTTTTCTCACGTGCTATGATGATAGCAATGGCAGGTCTTAATTATGAAAGATGTTTTATTTATTTAGATGATTTAATAGTTTATAGACAAAATTTAAAAATGCATAATCAAAATTTAATTCAAGTTCTTCAAAGACTTAGACAAGTTAATTTAAAACTAAATCCAAATAAATGTAATTTTATGTGTAAAGATATTGTATATTTAGGACATCACATCTCTGCTGATGGTGTATCACCTGATCCAGAAAAAATTAGAACTATTCAAAATTTTCCAGTGCCACAAGATGCACAATCTACAAAACGTTTTGTTGCTTTTGCAAATTATTACAGATCTTTTATAAAAAACTTTTTGCTAATATAGCAGCACCATTAAACAAACTAACCAGAAAAAACGTTTCTTTTGTATGGACAACGGAATGTCAAAAAAGTTTTGAACATCTTAAGTCATGTCTGATTACAACATCAATTCTACAATATCCAAATTTTAAAAATGACAACAATTTTATTCTTAAAACAGATGCATCAGGTATAGCAATAGGTTCTGTACTTTGCAATGGAGATGACAAACCGATAGCATATGCAAGTAGAACTCTTAATAAAGCAGAAATCAACTACTGTACAATTGAAAAAGAACTTTTAAGTATTGTGTGGGCTATTAAACATTTTAGACCGTACTTATATGGTCGCAAATTCATTATTCAAACGGACCATCGTCCTTTAGTATACTTGTTCGGTATGACTAATCCGTCTAGTAGACTAACAAAATTTAGACTTACATTAGAAGAATACGACTTTACGATAGAATATATCAAAGGAAAAAATAATGTAACAGCTGATGCTTTATCACGCATACAAATACCGGTAAACAGTTTACGTGAAATGGCTCAACAGTCACATGATACAAATTCATTAAACGTTTTAACAAGAGCGCAGTCAAAAAAGCTGAGACAAAATGAAATAAAGGTTAACGATTCAGTCGACATAACTGGGATTGATCACCCTGGAATTGTTGAATTACTGGAAAAACCATCAAATACAACAGAATTAAAACGCATACCAGAGGAGACATATAACAAATTAAAATTAGAAGGAAAACTATATTGCTATAATAAATACTTTTTATATGATGCAACGTTGCAAATGATATATTTCAGATGGAGTAAATCCTGCTCAACGTCGGAGCTTCGAGCGTCGTTGAAAGATCTCCCACGAATTTGTGTACAATTTAAAATAAATGAATTAATTATTGTAAAGTATGATAAATGCGCATTATACTTAATAAATGAACTAAGCAAGTTTTCCAAAGAATATAAGAAATGTAACATAAAAATCACAATTATAAATCATAAACGTACTATAAATGATGTACCAACAAGACAATTAATATTAAACGAATTCCACATGCTACCTACAGGGGCACATGCTGGAATAAATATAATGTTTAATAACATTAGAACATATTATTTTTGGAATGGTCTTCGAAAAGATATCAAATCTTTTGTGAAAAAATGTGACGATTGCCAACGTTACAAACATTCAAGACCACATAGACAAGAAATGTCAATTACTACCACAGCTTCCTCAGCTTTCCAAAAAATATTTTTAGATTTAGTAGGTCCACTTGATTTAGACATCAATGGAAATAAATACATTCTAACAATACAATGTGATCTTTCAAAATTTGTAGAAGCTTATCCACTTCAAAATAAAGAAGCTCAAACAGTAGCAAACTCATTTGTAAATAATTTCATACTGCGATATGGTATACCTACAGAAATTGTAACAGATCAAGGCACAGAATTCATGTCAAATATTTTTTCTGAAACATGTAAACTATTACAGATTAACCACATAAACACATAAACATTTAGGAGCTTATTTGCGAATACAAACGGCACGTTATAATAGTGCATGGAGTAATTGGTTACCTTTTTGGTGTTTTTCGTATAATACTACGGTTCACACCGAAACAAAATACACACCTTATGAACTTGTGTTTGGTAAAACAGCTCGTTTACCATCAGAAATTAGTAAAACGATTGATCCGTTATATACTTTTGACAATTATCCATCCGAATTAAAATTTCGTTTACAACAAGCTAGTGCCGATGCGAGAGAAAATTTGTTAAAATCTAAATTGAAAAGAAAAAATTTATATGACCAACGCAGTACTGCTAATGTTAAATATAAGTTAGGAGATTTAATATTATTAGAAAATAGTGGAAATTGCAATAAAATGGTGGAATTGTTCAAAGGACCTTATAGGGTATTAGCTGATAAACCACCAAATATAGAATTAGAAATAAACAATAAAAAAGTGACAGTGCATAAAAACAGAGTGAAACGATACCATAATTAAAGAAAGTGATTAGTAAGTTAACATTAAGATAAGAACCTTTGTAGTAAGATATAATTTAAGGGTTCAGCAATAATAAAAAAAAAAAAAAAAACATTTTCAATTCAACACTATTTGGCAATAAGCAACGATGCAAACGAAGTGCATTCTTCTTGACCTGATTATACCACCAATAGGATATATATAGGAGTAGAATTAAGTAAAGATAAGCGAAGTTTTAGTATGAGTTAGGTTTAGACCATAGTCTAGTACCTACGATGTAAAACTATGTGATTATAATATTCCAATAAATGTGAGAACAGTTATTCTCGATTTAATGTAAAAGCGAACCTTTACAAGGTTCTACAAAAAACACACTTTCGGTTAATAATTGTATCATCGAAGACATAACTAACGATGACTTAAAATTTACGTCAAATTAAATAAAAGCTGTTTAGTTAATCACTTGATTAACAATTGAATCTAATGTACTAGGTAATCTAAAGTTGATTAATACCTAAGTATGTATATGTAAATAATATTTAAAAAATTTAGAAGTACTTTCTTCATTCGAAAATCAAATACGGCGACTTTTAATAAAATACCATTTTAAGATTTGTAAAGTAATAATAACAAATCGTGGTAGTGTTTTTCTGTTAGAACAACAATTTTGGTATATATGAAAGCTTACACAGAAAAGATTTTGTCGTAACAATATTAAATTCAAGCATAAAGTAGCGCCCAAAAGTGAGTGCCTAAATGATTTTTCGAGAAGAACTTTTTAAAATATGGGCCATTTTACTTCATTTTTGAGTATGTTATACAGTTTTGTATAAGAAAAAGAATTATTATGTTTAAAACGTGATAAACAAAAATTTACGGAAGTTAAACGAGCTCAGACTTATTTGTGTAAAAAACGCATTTTTCAGAACAGAACACTAAGAACGATTTAATGAAAAATAACTGTATAACAATACACTAAAACAATTTTATAATCATAAAAATGCCTAATACTTAGTTGGGAAACCACGAGATTTTATAACTGCCTGACAGCGAGATGGCATTGAATCAATAAGATTTTCAAAGGCTGAATCAGGCATTGCATTCCATTCCTTGTCCAATTCGGCAAATTTTTCATCTTTATTCTTAATGTTTTTTGTTTCGACAACGTCTTGCCAGCTCTTTCCACAAGTGTTCTATCGGGTTGAGGTCGGGAGATTGACTGGGCCACTGAAGAATCCTGATTTGTTGCTGCTGCAATCAAGTCTTGACAATCGAGGAGGTGTGCTTAAGATCGTTATCCTGTTGTAGAATCCATCTAGGAGGCATATTTGTATGGGCCCATGGTAAGACGACATTAGTCAGCATATCTTTGTAACTTTGTCCAGTCATTATTCCGTTAATTTTAATGATGGGGCCCATGCCATTACGAGAGAAGGCTCCATAAACCATAACTGATCCACCTCCATGTTTTACTGTCGGTTTTATCTATTTTGAATTGTATCTTTCTCCAGCAGGACGTCTTATGTATTGTATTCCGTCGCTTCCAAATAGATTGAACTTAGATTCATCTGTGAAAAGTACTTGACTCCACTCGACTGCTGTCCAATGCAAGTGCCGCTTTGCAAAATCCACGCAAGCCTTTCGATTCTTGAGTTTGATGAAAGGTTTATTAGCTGGACGTCTGCCATTCAAACCAGCATCACTCAATCTTCGGGAAACTGTCATTCGACTAATATTTAGACCTTCACTTTGATTGAATTCTGCTGCCAGATCCACAGCTGAGAGAATCGGATCCGCTTTGGAGCGACAAACAATGCGTGTATCCAGCCGGGAAGAAGTAACACGTGGTCTACCAGTTCTTTTATCATTCTCAACAAAATTTCTCTGATCAAACCTTTGAATAATTCTTGAGACAGTACGAGCTGGCATCTTTAGAATCCGTGAAATGGCAGCTGCCTTCATGCCAGAGTTTTCATATCTATAATTGTTTTCCGAATGGCTGGAGAAGTTTCAACCCTTGGCATTGTTAAAACTTGGTCAATTGTTACTGAACACAAAAAAAATAACCCAAATATTCAAGAAAAAACCAATAATGTGACGGCGCGGAATATGTAAAAAATGACTATTGCAGTAGAAATGGAACATAACCTAAAATACCGTATCTGCGCAACAGTTAACTATTAATAATATTTTCCAACATCAAACTGTACAATATACTGAAATTTGAAGTAAATTGGCCGAGATTGCAAAAAGTTATGCGTGAAAAACGGTTTCGGCACTCACTTTTGGGCGCTACTGTATATGCAATGTTGTATTCACACTTGAATATTTCATAGCATTGTCAAAATCCATTAATACAATATTATTTTTATTAAACTACCACTTTGACAATGCAGTAACATATTAAAATAACAAAACATTGCAAGTGGTATTATGTATTTATTACATTATCTAAATATCAATGAGTAGTAATATCTAGATACTTGTGCCTTAAAATGCACATACACTTTGGTCCAGTTTTCCTAATACATATTAAACTATGTTATACAAAACAAAAAAAATTCAAAAGCATATATGTTAAAATGGTGGGTGTCCTTCATTCAAAAGTACCAAAACGGTCTTTTTGAAGAATTAAATTATATAAAAAACACATTTTTTTAAGAAACTCTAAATTGATTTTTTTTTACCTAATAGGCTGAATATATCTAAAGTACAAATAGATCGGTCAAGTTCTTTTTGAGAAAAAAGATATTTTTTAAAAACAAAAGCATTTTTTTATTTAAAACCCACAAGAACCGGGGACATCAAATTTTCTACAATTGTTACGAATACTAAGATACTTAACAGAAAACAAAATCAGCTAAATATCTTTAAGGCCACTTTTCCATATTAATCCGGCAATGGCCTTTGTTGATATTATGTGGAATGACCCCATATTGAACATCGAATACAAGCCTCATTATTATAGTTTATACAAATATGATCATTAATATTCAACAAAATTTCAGATAAAGTTGTTACTGAAAATTAAATATATTAGATGATTAATAACATTTAGAACGTTATAAGTCCGGTTAAATTAGATATAAAAATAGTGAAGAAATAACAAAAATTCCGACAAAACTAAAATTTAGTTGAGACCTTGGGTACACTATTAGAAATAAAGTGTCAAAAGTTCCCATCGATCCCATGTGTGTTAAAAACGTTATTCGTGGTCAAAATTAAAAATTTGAGGTTATTTGGATTTTTTTTCGAAAACGGTCAGTTTTATCAAAAAAGTAGTTCAGAGAACAATTATAGATCTTAAAATTATCTACAAAAATGATCTTTATACTTTTTTGCTTAAGATTTACCATTCGTGAGATATCGCGATTAGTCTGGTTAAATTAGACATAAACAGTGGTGTAATAACCAAAATTCCGACAGACCAAATTTTGGGTGACACGTTGGGTACACCATTAGAAATAAAATGCCAAAGTCATCATCGATTCCATGTGTGCTAAAATAGTTATTCGTGTCAAAATTAAAAATTTGAGGTTATTTGGATTTTTTTCGAAAACGGTTAGTTTTATCAAAAAAGTAGTTCAGAAAAAAATTATAGATCTTAAAATTATCTACAAAAATTATTTTTATACCTACTTTTTTGCCTAAGATTTACCATTCCTGACATATCGCGATTAGTCCGGTCAAATTAGACATAAACATAGTGGTCAAATAACCAAAATTCCGACAGAGCTAAATTTTGGGTGAGACCTTAGGTACACTATTAGAAATAAAGTGCCAAAAGTCCCCATCGATCCCATGTGCGTTAAAAAAGTTATTCGTGGTCAAAATTAAAAATTTGAGGTTATTTGGATTTTTTTCGAAAACGGTAAGTTTTATCAAAACAGTAGTTCAGACAAAAATTACAGATCTTAAAATTATCTATAAAAATTATCTTAATACTTTTTTGTCTAAGAATTACCATTTCTGAGATATCGCGATTTGTCCGGCCAAATTAGATATAAACATAGTGGTCAAAAAACAAAAATTCGGACAGAGCTAAATTTTGGGTGAGACTTTGGGTACACTATTAGAAATAAAGTGTCAAAATTCCCCATTAATCCCATGTGTGCTAAAATAGTTATTCGTGGTCAAAGTAATATGTAATATGGTCGAGCCAAGTAGTACATGTTTATAAAGTAACTGTTTGATAACACAGGCCTACAAAAAATAAAGATTTTGTGCCGACATAATTTTGTTATAACTTTAATCTCTACTGCCTTAGAAAACAAAAAATGATATTTTAACGTCAAAACTACGTACAGTTTCAAAACTATCGTCACTTAAAAATTTTTCCTTAAAGTTACTGTTTTATATGTATACATTAGGGTGGTCGTTGAAAATTTAATTTCTTCCGACGAACCAAAGAAAACCTTCCTTTTAATGAAAAAATACGGAGGAATTTTTTAACAAAAATAACACGTGTCTCAAGACAATATAAGTTCATTTTTTCATAAAATCGTAGTTTTTTCTAAGTATCTCTTATAGTATACAAATTTGAGAAAAAGTTATAGGAACAATTTTGTAGGTAATTCAATTCTCTATAAAAAAGTATTTTTCATTTTCTTTATAAAATTCATATTTATGGAGATATTCTGCATAATAAATTCATTAAATCCATATAGTCAACATTTTACGATCTACAAACGTCATTTTTTCTGAAGTATAAAAATTTTGTAACAACTAGAATTTATTATAGTTTTAGGAAATTATATATATTTACCATAAGAAAGAATAACGTTTAAGGGTCTTAAAATGTTGACTATATGAAGTTAATGAATTTATTATTGAGAATATCACTATAAATATAAATTTCATGAAGAAAATGGAGAAGGCCTTTTTTTTAGAGAATTGAATTTCCTACAAAATACTCCTATAACTTTTTTTCAAATCTGTATGCTTTAAGAGATACTTACAAAAAACTACATTTTTATCAAAAAATGAACTTTGATTGTCTTGAGGCACGTGTTACATTTGTTAAAAAAATTTCCCTGTATTTTTTCATTAAAAGGAAGGTTTTTTTGGGGCGTCGGAAGATATTTAATTTTTAACGATTACCCTAATGTATATAAAACAGTAACTTTTTAATGACAATTTAATATAAAGGTGTATATATTTTAAATTATCATTAGAAAGCGCCAGTGATCTTCAATTGCACATGCACGATCGAGTTACGGGTTTCCATAAAACTCAATATGTTGAAATTTAGATACGATCCTAAAATTTACCGTATCGTATCTGAATCTCAATCGTATTCAATACGTATTGAATCAGGGTTCCATGAACACTTTTCATACGACAACAGTATTGAATCCGTATTCAACCTGTATTTAATGCCCGTGGAAACGTAGTAATAATAAAAAACACAATTTTATTTAGAACCTGCACTAAATTTTAACCTAAAAAATATGTTTTCCGAAAACAGCTGATTGCTATATCGTAAATGTATTTAATTCGTATTCAAAACTATTTATCCGTATTCAACCCGTATTTAATGACTGTGGAAACGTAGTAAATATGTTAAAGTTGGATGAATATTTAATACACCAACTTCCACATATTATTCAAATATAACATACATTAAATTAAATTGTCACACTTACCTTTATTAGATAAATAATAATCGTGTCTTGTCTTCTTCTTCTTTCGCTCGTTCCTAGGCATTTTTAATATGAACAAAATACACAATGTTATACGCACAATTGTAGGTTATAACAGATGTCGATGGTACAGATCACGCTTAGTAGAGATCGCTTCGTTAGTTATGTTCGTATAATATCGTGAGATTTTTGAAATAGAGTCAATTTGAATTATTATATCTACAACTTATCTATTATTTGTATATTACGTAAGACACCCCCCCCCCCTCACCCCGGCGTGCAAAAATAATAAGAAAAATTCCAAACGACCCCCTTAGTGCCTAGTACGCTAAAATACGTTTAAAATATGTTTATATGTATTTTAAGTGTATAATAAATATTTGCAACTTTTTTTTAAATAACAAAAATCCAATTAAAATAATTTTAGTTATTTTGATAATTTTCAGCTAAGTATAAAACTAAAATTTTAAAAGATCTATTTGTATTGTTCATAAAATAAAAGAACCATGCGTTTAATAAAACAGGAATATTAGTACATACAAACTTATCACAAAATAATTTTAATGCATTTACTTATACCTATGTAGAGATATGTCCAGTGTATTTAAATAATTAAGTAATGCAAAAGTAATAATATTCACGTTTGTATTAAGTTAAAAAAATTAAATAGTATAATACATTTTTAATAGTACAACACTGAAACGTAAAATCGGCAAGTCCTCCAATTAAAAGACAAAATTGTCGATTAAAGTATTTATAATAACCAATTTACTAAAAAAGCCGACAATGATTGGCCATATTTAGAAAATCATATAATAATTAATCTATATTTCCTAATATATATTTTCTAATAAATGGTTCGTTCTTTTTGCTAATTTACTATATCTTATTTTAATTAAAAAATATTGGCCAATCACTGGAAATTCACTGATCTATTACTATATTTATATGGCCAATAACTATGTATATTAATAAAAGGGCCAATCACTGTACTGTTTACCTCTAAAATTGAAAAAACGTCGTATAATGCTCTGAAGGATTAAAATATCTTTGTTCCATTATACACAACAACACAAGTCTTCTGTAAATTGATTTTGAAGATTAGTAGAAAAAAGGACAAAAGAATAAATGCGAGAACTATAGATGCATAACTGTAACCAGTACATTTAGCCGAATATATGGGAAAATATTGAAGTATTTCATAGAAGAAGATTACAATACCTCGGAAATTGAACAGCAAGCAGGATTTAGAGCAGGTCGTTCCTGCATGGATAATATCTTCTGTATAACACAAATAATAGAAAAAAAACTGGCAACAGGCAGAGAAGTTCATTTGATGTTCGTAGATCTAACCAAAGCCTATGACAATGTACCCATCCGTAAACTATGGCAAATACTAGAAAAATCCACAATAAATAGTACTGTAATCCAGGCCATAAAACAATTGTACAGTAAATCAGTATCTGGAGTAAAAATCGGCAACAAAATATCGAATACGTTTGAGGTGACGAAGGGCCTTAGGCAAGGTTGCTCGATATCACCAACTTTATTTAATATATACCTCAACTATACTCTACAACAATGGAGAAACAAATGCCGGGGAATGGGAATCCAACTAAATGATGACACAACTCTATACACACTTCACTTTGCAGACGACCAGGTGGTGGTGGCGCAGGATAGGGAGGATTTGGAGTATATGAGCAGGAAGCTATTAGACGAATACGATAAATGGGGATTAAAAGTCAACTTCAACAAGACCAACTACCTATGTGTCGGTGCACCGCCTGAAGACCTAATACTGAATGATGGAAAGAGAATTAAAGCATGTGAAGAATACACCTACCTGGGCACTAAAATAATTAACAGTGGAAGAACTGAGAAGGAAGTTGAATGCCGAATAGCAAAAGGAAGAAAAGTAATCGGATGCTTAAACTCTGTTTTATGGAGCAGACGCGTAACGAAAGAAAGAAAGAAACAAATATATAATTCAGTGTTTAGGAGCATAACGCTATACGGATGCGAAGCGTGGCAAATAAATAAAAATACAGAAAACAAATTACATGCATTAGAAATGGACTTCTGGCGGCGATCAACGGGGATATCACGCTTAGATAGAGTTAGAAACGAAAGAATAAAAGAGATCATGGACATCAAAAGTTCAATAACAGAAGACATCAAACAAAAACAATTATGTTGGTATGGACACGTACAAAGAATGGGAGAGGAAAGATTGCCGAAACAGGTTATACAGTGGTCACCAAGAGAAAACAGAAAGAGAGGAAGACCAAGGACTACGTGGATAAGTGGCATTGAAAAAGCCATGTCGGAAAGAAATCTAACACCTAACGACTGTAACGATAGAAGGCGATGGCAGATGGGAACCGCAGGGCGTAGAAGAACGCTATAAAGCGGATATATATATATAAGATTAGTTTTGTTTCTTTGACGTATTTCTTATTTATAAAACAAGTTCTTATATCTACCCGTAAATAGGAAACTCGCCTTACTTTAAAACCTTCCAGGAAGTTTAGTTAAGGCTGCGCGCCGATAAACAAAAATTGTAACAAGATCCAGGTGGCGAATACATCGCGATATTGGAATTTTTATCAATGTTACCATTGTATATATAATACTAGTAGGCCAACCGTCGATAACTTTTGGACACGATTGATAGATGGCGAGGACATAATGTGTCGAAATTTGAAAAAGGTATAATTCTTTGCTATTTGTAAATTTGGAGGCGGAGTTCATGAATCTAAATATAGAATTTATAAGATTATACACATATCAGGGACGGATTTTAAAGCGCTTAAATACAGAATTATTGACTACGAACGATGAAGGAATGGTGCAGCGACTTCAACATGAATTTGCGTTAAATTCGTTTTCTTTGATTTCTATCGCTATCGTTTACAATTTTGTTATGTATTAGACCATACTCTCCAAATATTTCCAAAAAACTACCTATTAAAGAGTTTTCAAAACAACTTACTATTTTTGGAATAACTATCGATTTTAATGAAATTTGTGTGATGTACTATCACAAAAATTAAGCAAAAAGATAAAAAAAAAGTTAATTTTATTATTTAAAATTGCTTTAGATATTAATTAAACAATTTTGGTAGGTGTGTTGTTTAACAGATCTACCAAAATTGTTGAATGCTGTAAAGTATTTTTTACATCACCTAATTTTTTTTAAAATTGAGACAAAAAATATAAAATATCTTCACAGAGTTTCAAAACAGTTTTCGCAGAGGAATTAATTATTTTAAAGCATTCATTATTTAGGCTAGCATTACTATTACAAAATTCCAATATTTATACTTGAAATAGGTATTTAATGAATTTGAATATTCAAACAAAATACGTTGCATAAACCAGATACCTTAGTGAACGCGTCACCGAAAGTTGTCGTATTACTACTTTAAAAGCGACCGTTGTTACGTTACGAAACAACCTTGGGAGGACTCCAGGAAATACAACTAGTCCATTGAAATGTTACAATTTTTAGGCCTTACCTTGCGTTTCTCAGAGGACGCAATTTTATTGTTGGGATGTGTAGGGAGGGTCAATAGAAGCTTAACTCCAAGTTTGTGGGGTTGCAACCCTTGTCCCGCGGCCGCCATATTAGAAAAGGGGTGCAAACTCCTTTTTTGCTATATCTCAGAAACTATCAATCTCCCAGGAAATTTGTAAAGACATAATTTGTGGCAAATCGAATTGTCTACAATTTTGTTTATAAAACTTTTTACCATAAAATGAAAATTAAAAAGTTATTAACAAAAATAAGAGAAAATTTCTCAACAAATTCTCTTTTTTTGCTGTATAACTTTTTATTTTATTATTTTACAATAAAATGACCTCATACCAATCTTGTAGATGGTCTTTTAACAAACATTTTTTAGCTATAATTTTTTTTAATTTTATGCATTTATGGCGGTTTTCGAGCGCTTCAAAGTAGACCGGATTTTTACTACTCGTAACAATCGCGTGAAAACGAAACGTTAGCCTCACTTTTATATAAACTTTTTTTTTAGACAATGCGTTTGACATTTATTGAAACATTCCTATGTTATTACTTTCTTATTATTGACCCTTTTCCCCACCACCTATGAGGTAGAGTCTGGAGGCGCATTTTTCGTACGTGGCATCCCCAGTAGGCCTATTCCACGGAAAACTTCTAGGCGAGAAAATGTTGGGCATAATTATATATGTTAATAGTTATTTTCCAGCTATTCTTTTCTAATTTTCTTGGATGGTCCAGGCTGCGGTTCAGGATCAAATTCAGTATCAAAAATGAAGTTTCGGGGAATGACGGATGTTAAAATTGGAGTCATCGTTGGTAATTCATCTTCGAATTCATGTTCTTCCATTAATTTAGACATTTCCATCACGTTACTGCAGGTTTCTCCAGAACAATTAAGGCACACTACAGAGCATTTCAGACCTGCTTTTCTGCAATTCCACAATTTCCTTTGCATCTGCAGATAATCAATTTCATTAGATCGGGAGGTGCTGGAGGCTTGGAAGTTTGGATTGGCATCAAAATGTTTCCATGCTTTTGCAGCCCCAATCTTCAGGATCACAGTGTTTTCCGAGCCACGACTGGACCTGGTGATACACTCGGAGACTGTGGAAACGGGCTGCATCTTGTGTTGGAGGAAGCGATGATAGACTGAATGTATTTGTGGTCACTGTCTTGGCGAATCGTTTATATCTCATTACATCTCAGTTGTCCAGAGTATCCTCTTTATTTCCACCGTATAAAGCTACGAAAAAACGTTCGCCAATGACAGTGAGTAAAGATGGATCGACTTTGTCACTGAGAAATAGCGCTGTACCGCTAGCTAACTCAAGATGTTTCTCCATTATTTTTATGAATTTTAGTTTGCCTATGTTATAGGCTGCTGATGTTGTGTCACATCCTGAGAAAGCATGAAAAAACAGCAAATTCTCAGCAATGACATCTCCATATATAAAACCTGAAGGGCTATATAACTTCAGAAACAGTTTGTAAAAATTGTTCATTGTCCACATCGTTTTTGGATTTCGCTCTAGCAAGCAAAGCTTTTACTCCCTTAGCTTTCACAGTTTTTACTTTAATGTCCCCAAAAATTTTTTACCAATGAAACAATCACTCATGATGCACACTTAAAGAAAGTCAAAATGCTTATCACTGAATTAAAAATTCTGCCCACAAAACTCTTAATTGTACCTATGAAATTGAAAATACTATTCACAATATTGAACACGTCTATACGTGTCGAAACATGTAGCACAACTGATAAAATAAATAGAGGACGACGAAACAGCTGAAGTTTTCTGGTAAGAAAAGGATCAATAATAAATAAGTATTAACATAGGATTGTTGCAAGAAATGTCCAAAGCATTATATTAAAAAAAAATTATCTAAAGGTAAGGCTGACGTTTCGTTTTCACGGGATTCTTACGAGTAGTAAAAATCCGGTCTAATTTGGAGCGCTCGAAAACCGCCATAAATGCATAAAATTAAAAAAAATTATAGCTAAAAATGTTTGTTAAAAGACCATCTACAAGATTGGTATGAGGTCATTTTATTGTAAAATAATAAAATAAAAAGTTATACAGCAAAAAAGAGAATTTGTTGAGAAATTTTCTCTTATTTTTGTTAATAACTTTTTAATTTTCATTTTATGGTAAAAAGTTTTATAAACAAAATTGTAGACAATTCGATTTGCCACAAATTATGTCTTTACAAATTTCCTGGGAGATTGATAGTTTCTGAGATATAGCAAAAAAGGAGTTTGCACCCCTTTTCTAATATGGCGGCCGCGGGACAAGGGTTGCAACCCCACAAACTTGGAGTTAAGCTTCTATTGACCCTCCCTACACATCCCAACAATAAAATTGCGTCCTCTGAGAAACGCAAGGTATAATGTAACTTTTGAATGGACTAAACACATTTAATTAATTGTTCCCATCGTCATTTTTAAGACTTGGCATTTTCAAAAGGGGTTAACCCTTAGTTACTCGCACGGCTTACCGTAACGCAATTACTCGCGCGGTGCTTTTTAGGCACCACATAAAAAATAACTTGGTTTTAAGGATTATGAAGGTATTTTGCCTATTTTTTAATGTCATTCACATTATGCACTATTGATTTCCCAACAACAAAAAAAATTAATACCCAACTTACAATTAAGTGCAAAAAGAAAATTAACTAAAATCAATGTAACAAACTCTATAAAACTGTTCAATAATCATTTTCTATTTTTTCAATTTGCAATAAATTGATGTAGGATTAACAATTGGCAATAGCCCGTTGTTTTTTACTGATTCTTTTAAAATTTAATTTTTTTTTAATTTTTAACATTGTGTTTATTAACATTGAACTTTGACAACAAAAGTTTAATTCTAGTGAGTGAATTTTCTAATTTGGCTGTTTTGATAGAATGTGTTTCTATCCACATCACCGTTAAAGTTTTCAAAATCGTTCATAGTTTCGAAAACTGATCACAAAATGTGTTGCATTATATATGTGTGCGTTAGTTCCAGTTAGATTGAGCAAGTGAAAAAATGCATAATGGTCATTTTTGGTTCTTCAAAATAATAAATAATTTTATAAAACTGATCAATAGTGTACACGCCCTCCAACTCGTTAGAAATGTATCTAATACATCATATTTTAAAATAAATGTTTCGAAAATAATAACATTATTACTCGCGCGGTGCTTTTCATGTACCAAAGCCGCAACAGTTCAAACATCGACAAATAAAACACTTTTATAATGTCCAAATTAATACTTTCAGGTGCCTATCGCACTCTAGAAAGACTAAACAAAGGTTACATGTGGGTGTACAGGCTCGCAAAAATTTATACATTTATGAATTACAAAAACTGTTGGCGCTGGTGCCTGAAAAGCATCCACGCGAGTAACTAAGGGTTAAATTTATATTTGCTGCAAAGCCCGGAGAAGAGCGCTTCTTACCGTTTATTTTACAAATTTTTTTCTTTAGAGGTTTGGCCCTCAGGACACTTTAAAAAATTGGGCGGAATTCTAATATAGAGGTATGTTTGCCGCGGCATACCGGTTTGTTGAAGATACAGCCCAACATAAAGCGAACAAAAGTGTCATCAGGTCTTGCAGATTCAGATAAAAAAGTTTTTGTAAATCGGTTCAGCGGTTCCCGAGATATTCGATTTTAAAGGAATTGAGGATCGCCCCGAGTTTATGAAATTTTCTAAATTTGACGTTTGAATTTTGAAAAATTTTGAGTGATTATAGGTCTTATGAGAAATATAAAAATGATGGAATCATAATTTTGCTCTAAAAGTATTATAATAAAAATTGAGAAAGTAAGAGAAAATAATTTTTTTGATCATCAATTTATTAAACTAAAAATTAGTCCATGGTGCCCGTAAAAGTTTTCTATCGCCTTCATAAAATACTAAATTTTCAAAATAATTGATTCATTCAATCCAAAGAAAAAAATTATTGTCCAATTTTTACTTATTTAGACTTTTTGAAGAGACCGATATAGATTAAGGTCTAAAATTTTCAGGATCTTTTTATTTCTATAGTGTCTACATCTCCATAAAATATCATTAGGATATTTACAAAAGGCATTTTTACCATACCTATCCCCCTATGGCTTTTTTGTAAATTAGTTTTAACAAATTTGAATACAAAGTGCATAAAATTGATTAATCATTAATTTTTGCAGTTTCGTACATATTTATTTAAATTAGCGCCTTCGATCGCCTACTTGCAATTTTAAAACGTCTATTTATATTTATTACTAAAATTTCATGTGAGAATTGCATGGTAAGTCTTACAATTAATTCAAATCTCGAAAAAAAAAATGAAATGTTATTATTATACAAGAATTATAACATCAATGATAACTACGTTTTGAAAACACTCAGTCCTCTATTGCAAAATTTTATTAATATAAGAATGTGTTCAGTATTGTCAAAAAGAGTTTTCTATAATTTTTTAAAATTTTAAAACAAAGTTATAAAAAGTAGAAGAAAATTTTCCGAATTTTTAAATTCAATATGCAAACATCACAGAATATTTATAATAGAATTTTTAATTTTAACATTAATTTATAAAGAATGTAAACTTAACACTAGCCAATCTAAAACAGTGTTTTCAAAAAAATTATCTATATTACAGCATTGTTGAAACTCATGTAAAAAAAATGTAATAATGTAGATTTAAATTAGTGTATAAAAGTTAAGTTTTGTTCAATCTTTTATGTATCTTGCCGGTATTATTTTAAATAATTATTTATTCTGTGTATTGTCTTTTTTAATTTGTGTTTGCAGGTATATAATTTTTTATTAAATTTGCAATATCTAAAATTTTGTATCTATTTTTTAAATAAATTTACATTAAAAAATTGTTATTAATTTAAATCGTATGAAAACTTCTTCTCATTATCTAAAACCGCAATTTAAATACGAAATGTGACTGGTTAATTAAATTTAGTGTTACACAATAACTCGTAATATACTCTTGTTAGATAAAGTAAATTACAAACATAAAAAACTAAGAATAAAATGAGAAATATGTAATTTACAGATGTTTCTTAAAGTTCAATGTAAAAATTCCCTTAATTCGGACCTGTTACTCACAGTCTCAACAAAACCTTCAATGCCAAATAATTCGTACCTCCTACCACAATTTCTTATTTTTGATTCACACCAGTTCAAGTTTTATAAGTTAAATATTTTACCACGATGTACCAGCACAATCGGTCAACTGAGGTTGTCCTACTAGTATTATATATACAATGATGTTACGGACCCACACTGAATAAACTACTCACCGCTAGGCGATCGGTGGTTGAAACCACGATTCACGTTTAAAAACGCTTTGCTTTGAATACGATACATTTCATATGCATTATGGACATGATTTAATTATTATTATTTGAACTATATTTTTAAAACAACTAATTAATATACGATACTATGATTATTTTAATTTGTTACATTAATCTCATTCTTGACTATTACTACACAAGTGCATCAAACATTTTCTTGTTTGAAAAAGTGTAATAAAAAATAATTTAGTATAGATTATTTACAAAATCATATTACATAAATATTATTAAAAGACCTTTATTATACTTAAATGGTTTTGCGCTTTTTATTTGAATATTCGCTGCACACTATGATTTAACGAAATTAACGAAAAAACTTTCGAAACGGTATCGCTGGAAATGTTTTGCATGTGTTGTTCTCTACTCTTGTGTTGAACGCATATGCAATTTTTACATTTAGTGTGCTTGAGCGATATTTTTATATTGCCTTTATTATTAATTGCATTTTTACTAAATGCCAAAACCTGAGTTTCTTTGAGCAAAAACGTAAGTTTTCTGTTCATAAAAATTCTATGATTACGAAAAAATTATCATTAAACTGAATTGCACGAATGACCGGCGTCCAATGGTTTGTTTGTTTTAAAACAACCGTTTATATATACATGGTGTCCCAAATTAAGTAGGCTAACATAGATATCTTTCTTATTAGTGGAGATAGAACTTTGGTTAAAAGAGCAATGTTTTGCAGTTTTAGGTGCCAATTCAGATTCCGTTAAGAAAATTGTAAAATTCCGAATAGTTACGAAATAATCGTAAAAAAACTGAAAATTGTTATTTTCTTTAATGTCAAATAACTTTGTAATTATAAAATTTACAAAAAAAAGTTTAATATAAAAGTTACTAGGTTTCATAAAATTCAGATAGAAATTAAGTCAAAATTAAATTCAAAATGGCAGCTTCCAAAAATTGATACCGACTGTCTTATTTTAAATCGATAACATATTAGATCTTTACATAGTTAAATAGCATTTTTTTTTCTCTTTTCAACCATGTATAACAACCCATATTTAAATAAAAAAATTATTAACAATATTAAATTTTTCTGTTTTAAATCAAGTAGTCATGAATTATCAAAGAATAATAAAACAGCATAAGACAAGTCAATGTCATTATATTTATTTTTTGACTGATATATTATGTTTTTTGAATAATAATTATTATTACCTTATAAATAATTCAAAATGGCAAAATTTTTAACTGAGAAGTATATGTATTGTACCTACATTAAATGTTACAAAAGCTCCTGCGTTGCTGCACAAACATACTTTAACAGTTTTCCAGAAAAACTATATAAAAACTCTATAGGTTTACAGCGCATAATTTTTGTTTAGACTCAACGATACTTCTTTAACATTTGTTTATATAAAAATAAATTATTATGATTTTATCAATTTTTATTGAAATGTGTTAATGTATATATGTACTAGATTTCACACGCGCAATTTTACACAAATTTTGTCCGCTACGCACATCAGTTTAGTCACTTTGGTTACCCGCTTAAAATGTGTTAATATTAAAAAAATAATTTTCAACCCTTTCAACTCAATATTACAGTCAACTCGCGTTATAACGAAGTTCGATATAACGAGAATCTCGATATAAAGAAAGAAACCGCCGGTCCCTTGAAAATCTCGCTTTATAACGAAAATTTTAATGGGTTTTGGTCCCCTCGATATAACGAAGTTTTTTTGACCAAAGTCTAATAATTTTTGTTAAAAAAGTAAGTGCTGTAGGTATGTTATATAATTTACACAATATGTTTCTACACAATTTTTGATTTTTTTATCTTAAAGAAATGCAAACTTAACACTATCAATTATCAATTACTTGCAAAGCCATGACCTTGACGACAGTGTATTCTCAAGTATCTTAAATCTGGAGAACGCAATTGAACGGACACGTACAGTCACCTACATACAAACTAAAATTACGAGTTTTTTAGATTATACGTGTTTCTATTTGTATTATTTCTATTGTTTTTTTATTATTGTTGTTTTTATTGTTTTATTTTTTATTTTTTACATTTCTGCGTTATATTGGTTATTTTAATAAACGACAACGAATTTGTGGTGTTTTGGATTGATTAATTTATATCTCTAAACAAAGTAAAAATTTGTTAATTTATACTTTATAATAAAAATTTCGATATAACGAACTTTCCATATAACGAACTTTTCGTGGGTCCCTTGAAATTTGTTATAACGC